>JAOEGS010008680.1:18504-102271 GCA_025447755.1 Corythornis vintsioides | reverse complement strand
TTAAATAATAGTGCATCTCTGTTGGCTTTAGGGGTGATACTGCTGATTTGTAATAATAATATAAACATTCTCTGAATAAATTACTTTTATGGCTATTGAGTGCCCTCATGTATAAATTATTGTGTTTCATATAATTACTGTTGCCAATGAAAACTTTCTTAATTTTGAGGTTCCAAAAAATTTATAGTTTTGTCATTTAGCCCACTTACAACTGTTCAAAAAATAATTTATTATGATAAATTGGAATAATTCCTGTGCAAATCATTGTTATTTTTTTCTCTTCTTAAGAGTTTTATTCTAAAACAAAAATATCTTAAAGTGTTACAGACATGTCACAGAAGTGAAAAAGTGAGAAAATGAAGACAGGAAGAAGTAGATAGCACTCTACCTGTGGACTGCTGTGCTTATCTATATATTTCAAGTAACCCTTTTGAAACAAGATGTACTCTTAATTTGGACTACTGAAGTGAAAGAATTTAATTCCATCCTGCTTGTATTTGTAGTCATTCTGTTTAGATATATGAGTGCTCTTAGTGAGGAACACAGTCCTCCACCATGACTCATACTGACACTATTGTCATCACCAGTGCAGGACTAGAGTCAAGAGGTTCAGTGGGTGATTAAACATCTCTATTTAGCGTTTGGGAGATCTCATCCAGACATCTTTGGCCAAATCTCTGCAAGAATTTGTCACAGGGGAACAAAGGAAAAACATGTTCTTCCCTCTCCAAATGTGCTGGAATTGCTTTTCTCCTTGAAACACTGAGAGGAACATATAGTTGAGTTGATAAAAATCCAACTGTAGGTAGTGGTCCTTTTGCTGAGAGTGCAGGCAGTAATGACATTGACTTGTCTCCTACTGCAGCTGTAATATCTAACCATTGGATCTAGTACTTTCTTTAACACCATACCAAAGAATATTCACGTTTTAGAGTATCAAGGTCTCCAAATCACGTCTACATCAAGGAGTGACATGTTATCTGTTCAATTACACTGTATTATTCAGTGGAACTCCTGCAGAGCTCAAAAGAGTAGATTGGAGGGATCAATGCACCAGAAATTCTGAATTTCACCTCTCTGTATTCAAGTAAGCATGTGACACATAGCTGTTTCACATATACACACATACTTTACATTCATCACATTTACCCTTGATATGGAATACGGGGTTTCTACTGTTCAGTGTATGTTCAGAAGAAAAAAAAGTAGTGCTTCAGTAGTGTTGTTCTGAATTTCATAATGCAACATCAGAAGGATGAGAAGGTTGGACTGAGCTTCATTTCAATGGATAGGGTAATATCATGGATGCTGCAATTAGAAAACAATGGGAAGCTCTGAAACATCAGGACTTACATCATGAGATTAGATTGATATAAAAAAAAAAAAAAAAAAAAGTTAATTTCTGTACTTGGAAGAAGTATCCCTAAATTTTTAACAGACATTCATACTTGTTTATACCTATAAATAAACTGGAAATTGCAATATTTTAACTTCTCTTACCAATTACATATCACTTCATCAGTGGTAAAAGCTTATGTACTTAAGTATATTACTATCCATGGGTTTTTCTTCTGTCATCTGTTTAATCACTATGATATTGTATGTAAAACTATATATTTGTCTTTTTTTGCAGGCCAACCTTTACAAATCGGCACCTATGGTAACAGACAGTCAGCTGGTATGTATTCAACAGATCTGATATGCTGTTTTAAAATTTGCACAAACACAAGCTGTAATTATTTACCTTCTTAGTCCTTTGGAAGCTGCAGTAACTATTGTCCTAGAAAGAACCATCTAATTGCAATCACTGAGACATGGTGGGACAGCTCACATGACTGGAACACTGTCATAGATGGATATGTCCTTTTTAGGAGGATAGGCTGACAAGGCGATGTGGTGGAGTTGCTCTCTATGTGAGAGAGCAATTGGAATGTATTGAGATCTCCCTGAGGGACAATGAGGAGCAGGTTGAAAGCTTGTGGGAAAGGATTAAGGGGGAGACAGATTCCTGTATTTCCTACATTTAAAGCTGTTGAGCCCAAAGCTCCAATAAATTGATTAAGAAATGATGGAGAATTTCACACGTCAAGAATTATGGAATGAATGTTTTAAAGTAAAATAGTACTAAATACAACATCTTTTAAGACAACTTCAGGTCAGAATGACATAAAATATTTGTTGGGGTCATGGGTTCATCTGTCCACCTAAAGTGATTTCATAGGCATCCTGTACTGATGAATGACTCCTAGATGGCAACCCTCTGGGCACAAGTCTATATCCACACTTTCTCATGCACAGCAGGTACTGCCAGAGTGAAGCACCAAGGAGTGGTCCATATAGAGCCATTGCACTGCAAAGTAGGAAATGAAAGAGATTCATTGATATATGAAAATGTGAGTGAAGGGAACTTAAATGTGCTAAAATAATTTCCTAAAGAAGGGACAAAAGTGTACAGTGAAACAGCATCAGTGTTAAGGGCTTGACTATAACCTCCCTGCCACCAGCCTGGGCAGTGAGAACCACCGGAACAAACCTACCCTCTTTTTACATCTCAGACTTGCAAATTTGCACCTTTGCTGGTCTCAGAAGAAAAGCAGAGTTGAATGCCTCTTTCACACTACCCTTACTGTGGGTCTGTTCCTTTTCTCCAGTTGTTGAGGAAAAGATTCATGCCTGTACTGGGAATAGAATGGAAAAGGATGGAAGCCATTGATTTTATTTTTGGCTTAGTTTAGCATAGTCAGTGAAAATCAGCATACAGTATAGTGCCAGACATCTTGTTAAAAAGTTGTCTGCTTCTTGAAGTGATTTCAGTATGAATAAAAATAAAGACAACTAGAATTTCAAATGGGTGATGGTCCTTGTTCTCTGTTCTCTGCTGCAAGATCTGCTCCTGCTTCATATGGAGGTGGAGAAAATAATTACACTGTTCCTAGGATTTTCAGTGATGTGAATGATTTACTACTTAGCTAGAGAAAGAGGAAATCCTTCCAATCACAGTTACATGCTTTCACACCTTCAAATGTACTAAAGGAAAACTTTGTTGTAGACTGACACATTGGAATATTTTATTACATTTTTGCAAGGGTAAGACCTCTACAAAATAAAGTAAAAATAAACGATATGTTCAATATTTCCCTTTGTGAAGACTAATTTGTGCCAGAAAAGAAATATAGAAGGAATGTTTTAAAGTGTTTTCACGGTTCATCTAGAGAAAGTACCTACGATTGTATTTTTAGGGCAAAAAGCATCTCTTAGCTGACAATGGAAACAGCAATGCTCCTTCAAGACTAAATTCCTCACAATCAGAGTGGTCTCAACAATTTAGAGGCTGCTCAGATTATTCTGGCTTTTCAGTGCTGGCAGAAGATGACTCCATTGACTGAAGCATGCTGTGTTGCGTACTTGCCCCATCTGCCTCAGGGCTCCTTTCCCCCAGACTAATGAGTTTGTTGAAAAAGACTGGGACTGATACCTCTCCATGAGGAAATTCTTTTGTTATCCTGTGTGACGCAGAAGGCTTCAAAGATTGGAGAGACTATTTGTGCAGAAAAGCTGGATAAAGGCTATGCAGGCAAACAGAATTTGTGCTTGCTATTCGTCAAGTCTGATGGACTCAGAGCAGAAAGAAAGAGGGCAGCTACCTATTTATCCGAGGAGTAATTCTTCTGTTTTGTTACATAGTTTTATCTGATCATGTCATTATTTTGTTAATCATTTGTCTGCTAGTCTCAGAGGCAGGTTGCCTGAAAACATATTCCTTGTTAAACATTAAGAGTCAACTTTCTTGTTTACAAGAAAGCCTATCCTCCTATATCTGACCATGCACTTGCTGACTGGGGTCAGCATACCAGAGAGCACTCTGGTACCAAGTCAATACAACTGGCTATGAGTTAGCTCTGGAGCTTTTGGTTTGGTCCTGTGTAATTTTCTGTAGCCATAAGAGAGCATCCCAATGCTACCGTAACAGCCTTTACTATTTTTCAGTGTTGTTGTAGGAAGGCTGACACTTTCCTTGGCAACACTATGTCTTGGTTTGTTTCTCAGCACTGTCAGTTGTGCTGCTGTCAAAGAAAGAGTTCAAGTTTTTAGTTTTGGATCAAAGATTTTATACAGCTTGTCAGGGAGCTTATAAAGTATTTTGAATTCTGGTTGCTGGCTGATATCTGCCACTCTGATAGCAGAGTCAGACATAAACATATGACTCAGTCAGCACTTGAGTGCACGATGTTGTTTAGAAAATGCTTCATTAAAAGCATTTCTACAGTGTGCTTTTGAAAGAGCTTTCCTATATAAAGAGAGTAGCTTATCCTTGATGTTTTCAGGTACCTCAATGGGCTTTTAATTGCATGGTTACATGGTGTGGAGGAGGGCTAGAAGGCCATAGGTCCTTCTTCTGCATAAGGATGACTTGATAGCAACTGTAGTTTTCTTTTTCTTGTTATATTTACCTTTCTGTTGAGTCCAGGAGTCTTTTGCTTTTACAAAGTCTTGCCCAGAAATGTTGGAAGGGAAAATAAGTATATAATAAAAAAATAAAAGATTTTGTAGTGAATAGTATGAAGAAATAGTCATGAACTGTGAATTTGTTAAATGATCATGATGTCTCTCACTAAGTTTCTTAATGAAAAAGCTTTTAATGCAACTTGGCAACTTGGAAGCTATAAATATTTTTAAAAATTAGTAGTGCCTCAGGGCTGATCTTTTGCTTTCATTTGAATATGTTTCCTCCCATTTGATGAAGTGGATGAAAGGATCCCAACCTGCTGAAAGGAGGGAGAGGATAAAATGCAAAGCTAGGGGAAGATATTTTGCTGCCTAGGCCTTGCTCTTCCCAGGCGTGTTGTGTTCCCACCTCTGCTGCCTTCACCTCAGCCCCTGTGCACTGGTCTGTCCTTCCCCAGGACAAAGGCAGAAGCAGAGTTATTGGGACATCTCTTGCCTCCTGCACCCTCCCCTCCAATGGGCATCCATCTTGCTTTGTCCTTGCTAGATGCCTGCAGATCTTATTTTAAGGTGATCCATAATTCAGTTTACATGATACGTTCAGCAATCTCAACTACATCATTGTAAGCTTACTTACATAGTAAACTTCTCTTTTTTTTCCAACCAGTCTGCTTAAGTGTATTGCTCTTTTAAATAGGAAGCATGGTGTTAAAAGTACATAGTCCAAATCTTACAGATAAATTTAATAGTTAATCAAGTTTCTTCTCTGCATTTTTATACCCTGCTGTGTACTCAGGATGAGAAGACGTGACAGCATGTGTTTCTCAGCCCCAGCTAGGCCATCTGCCCCTCTGGACTTCAACCTCAGAAGGAGCTTAGCAGCAGTCCAGTTGTTATCTGTATCAGTTGTGACAAAGACTGCCCATTTTCTATGGGGTAGCCATAACAAAGAGGACTATAACTGACTTGTTTAAAAGTCTAAATTCAAACACAGATCCTCCAGAACTTCAGTACTTACCAAATTACAGTGAGAATGTAAACTTTTTTCTTCCTTTTCTTTCTTTCCAAGCAAGTTGTCTATTTTAACATTATTCCCTAGCCTCTACTCAGACTTTAAGCCATAATCTATCATGTCAGACTTTATTATAACAATTTTGAAAATCACAGATGTGCTAAACTGACATCTTAATAGTAATTATTTTTTGGTTGGCTAGTAGCTAACCAAGATTTTTTTCTTCATTAAATTATCTGATCTGTCTGAAATGAGGGGTATCACACATTCATGCTAAGTAAATTCTCTAAATTTTTACTTTTCCAAGTAAGCGCTTAAAGATACTGTCAAAATTCATTATGCAATCACTGACATTATTCCTCAGAAAGACTTTCTCATAATATGTTGCTTCCTGTGTGTAGGCTAATAGCATAACATGTTGCCCTTTCATTTCACAGTTACTGTTTTGAGGAACCCAGAAAGGAATTTGCAGTGTGAAAGCAGACGTGTGGCTGTGCATAAAGTGTGACTTGATGAACTTATCAAGATGCAGCTGAACAGCTGGCAAAACCAGCCAGCAGCGCCCACATACTGTAGTCTGACAACCCAGCACCTATTTTTGTGTTGGCAATAAATAGATGTCAGTGATGAGGTTCTATGCATAAAACCAACTCCTGTCATTTTTTGCCCATAGGTTGTATCAAAAGTAGGCAAGGCAGGATGGCACATGAATTATTTTGGTGGTTAAATATGTTGTTAATAAAATCTTAAACAATTTAGTCTGTGCAGCCTCACTGGAATTGACCTGTCTAACAAATACTCTGTAAATTGTAATGTACTTGGACTTATTTTTCTTCTATCTCTTTTCTCCCGGGTGTGCTATGGGTCAAGACAAAACCTGGTGTCATTCGTCCTGTGCTGGTAAAAGGGAAGAGTGCACAGCAAAAGGAGGAGCCCTATCAACCCAATCCTTTTAAAAAGTACCTTGAAGAAATCAGTCATCAAGACATTGAGCAGGTGAGTAACTCCCACTCTGAAGGATTTAGTAGCCTCAACTAGGTTTATAAAAGACGAGGGACTAGCCTTAGATCCCTATTTTGTCCTGGTGTCATCTTTTTTGCAAAGCAAGGTGTTGCGCTGTGTGGTACCTGGCTTCTGGAGGTGGGTCTCAAGGCTGGAGACAGGCAACTGGACTTTCTACAGGGACATTTTTCTGATGATCAAAAAACTTTTATGTTGAGGAGAGGACCTTTTCACAATGTCTGTAGAAACACACAAGCCCACACCTTGAAGGGACAATTCTACACTCAAGGGAAATTACCAGACAGTACTCTTCCCCCACAGACCTCTGGATCACTTTGCAAAAGCACATCTTGAATTTTTCTGGCCTGTATAAGGCATTGTCTCAGAGAAACCCAAGATAAATGGTTCTGTCAGCCTTTTCTTGTGCATTTGTGTTTATGTGCATTATCGTGAATTAAACATTAACTGATACATGATCTGAATGTGTCTGTAGGAGCTTATTATCAACATACCCAGTATGCTCAGAGGCTTCCATCTGGAAAGCAGTGAAATGAAGCCCATAGTCCTTTTGTCAGACACAATGTCTGAAAAAGACACTGAAAAAGACACACACATACAAAAAGAAGTACCATATTAATTGATTTTCTCTTACTTCTATGACTCTCTAGTCATGTTAGATAGAGACCAGCAATGGCAGTCCTCTCCTCTTTTTATAACTGAATTAAAAAAAATATTTTCATATTAGGTTTTTCCACTCTTCCCCATATCTCTGACTTACAGTAGGGCAATGCTGGCATTTCTCAAGATTACTGCAGCATTACAAATAGAGGAAGATTTATCTGTAGCCTTAGTGGGTTCCAGCAACAAATACAGGTGGCATCAAAAGGTTTTTCATTCTATAGGTTTCTATAAATTGTTCTATTTATTTTTTTTTCATAAAATATCTAAAAAAAAAATAAATTCGAAAGATGATTTACAATTTACCTCTGAACTTTTGAGGTTGGCATTGAATATTTGACTTCAGTTATATTAATAATAGTAGTTAATATTCAGGTGGTCTCATAGTGAGTTTTTAATGTATTAACTTACTGAAAACCTTCTGATGCCAGGGCACTGTGCTGTCATTTGCCTGGGATGAAAGGAGAGCTGACCTGTAACTGCTACCAGAGAACTTCTGGTCTTGGCCACCTCAGTGGGGCCTTTCTATAAAGGTGTGAGCAGGTTATAGCTTCCTATCATCAGAACGGATCACTGACTCTTCTGGATATAGTTTTGCTGACAAAGGAATGATGAATTCACCAAACTTTGTATTTTCAAGCAAATGCAAACCTTGGGTTATTGTCATAGTCTGAAGATTTCTGAAATTTAAAGTTAATTGTGAAAACCCATCACTACCATCTTAAAAAATTGCTTATGGTACATATTACTGAAGTACTCAGGACATAATAAGTCCATGTATAAATGCAGTCATTATAATGAAACCCAAAATTATTTTATATAAAAGTTATGTATTAAAATGGACTACACAACTAGTTCACTGACTTTGAAAGATGGATAATTTCGCAATGAATATGTTCAGTTTTGCTTCCTTTATTTAAAAGAATAGTGACCTGTGATTCAAAGTACTGACAAATTGGTATTTTTATCCTAACCTAATAATTTCCACAGGTAAAATACATGCTGTTTTGGGAGATGTCTATTAAGACATCTTTGTTCTGGAAAAGGCATCATTTAGACCTGAATTCATATTGATTCACTGACTAAACAGAAACTGGTTTTGTTGCTGTGAGAAATTACTATATGATTCTAGTGCAGTCTAATGCAACAGTCAATAGTATGATAATAGCCAGAGTTGGAGAAAACACTAATGTGCTGAACATGATAGGATATGATTATCATTTCAGCTCCTGTCTCTCAGAGTAGGTTTATGGTGCTAACAAAAAATGCTTCTGAGTGGAGGAGACTTGGGTGCCCACATGAGTATGTTCATAATCTTAGAGCATCTGTGAAACTCTCCCAAGGACTTTGCTTTGTAAGAGGGCTGTCTGTGGAACTGGACTTGGTGCTTAGGCTTGAAAATTGCTGTGGTTGTCTCTAAGCACAGTGTTTTTAGCCACTCATGAGGACACTCATTCTCCCTCTTCACCTGCTCTCACTAGTTACCATTTTTGACTGTACAGAGGCTGATGCCCAAAGAGTGGGAGGTGTTCCTACCAATATGATGCTAAAATCAGGTAGTTTTACTGCTTTCATGGGATATGAAAGCTGTGGATTAAAACTAGGAGACTAGCAGCTGAACTTTGTGTTTTCTGTGGAAATGCAGATGCTTTTTTATTGGCTTGCCCTCAAATAAGAACTTAGCAAGCATCTACTGTGGCTGAGGGCAAAACTGCTCATGCTGTCAATGGTTTTCCCCATATTTTTAGAGATTTTCCCAGTCTTGCTGGGAGGTTCAGCTCTTACATTTCTATTCTTTCCAAATCTCTGAGCTTTCTGTTACTTTCTAATACAATTGCCAATAATATCCTCCCTAGGTGACATTCTGCCAGAACTAATTGCAGCCCTTGTCACAAATGTTCTGGGTCTTGAGCTCAAAGGCGCAGCACACAGGGGAGCTCCAGGTCTAGACTTAGACAAATGAGTGAGAATTTGGGATGCGTTGTCAATGTCTTTTACAAAACCAAAGCACAAGCTTTGTGCCAAACCTGGATGTGCCTCTTTGAGTCTACCCCAAATATTTTAATAATCAACTTTTGGAAAGGAATTTATCCTTTATGTGCAAAAAGCACATATGCACTGGTTTTGTTTTTGTTTTAACCGGAAACATTAGTAAGGACTAATAACTTGCAGTAGTGAAATATACTGTGTGTGTTCATCTTCAGTGGTTTAACTCTTAACTGTCTGAAAAGGCTTTATTATAGAGTCTTGTTAAAAAGCCTGAAGTGCTCTTGCTAGTACATAGGTAATGCAGACTTTCTTTTGTACCTCTCAGACACGGTTTCCAGATTAGTTTTACTTCCAATCCACTTTCTCAGAAAATGTCCCAAAAGGTGCACTTTTTTTCCTAGTACAAGATCCTTCTGGGCTTTCCTTTTCTGCTATTTGAGCATCAGTTAATCTTCGGAAAGGAAACACACTGAATCCCAGTTGAACACAACTGGTTTAATGAGGCATCTACACTAGATTTTTGTGTGTATTTTTATGCTGATGAAAATGCTTAGTGTAGAGCAATTGTGTTGGCTTGAAGGTATTTTTCCTAGTTAATCATCAAGCCCTGTGAAATACAAAAAAAAACCAAACCAAAAACCTGTGTGACCTGATCTAGGTGATCCTGCTCTGGTAGGGGGGTTGGACTAGATGATCCTTCGTGGTCCCTTCCAACCCCTAATGTTCTGTGATTCTGTGATATTGTGATGCTATGATTATAGTGTTTTTTCTTATTGAACTCTGAGTCTCTATTTTAAAGTTTGTAGCTTACCAGGAGCAGCAGCATCCATAGCCCAGAAGTTACTGAATGCTGTATTCTATAAAAAAAACCTAAAAACAAAAAACCCAACAAAAACCCCCAAAACAATAATTTAATTTTACTTCAAATATCTTTGTAGGAGCATTTTGTATGGTTATGTAATCAGGGAGCTATTTGGGAGGGTTGTGTTTTAGATGTGGCCCTAGTACTGATCTACTGTGAGAATTTAAGCAAAAAAGTTCAGACATTTGGCCTTCTGGTTAACTTTCCACTGCCATTTGTCTCATTATGTAAGAGAATTAAGCTCCTGGTTTTTGTGAACACTGCATGCAGAGGTAATGCTTGTGTTTCTCCATCTGCATCCCTCTAGTTAATGTATCAAGTTATCTCGTTCATCCCCTAAGATTTAGTGAAAATCCATAAAATTACATTAACCATGATTAGTTAAAGAAAAAATAAATTATTATATCTTCTGAAGCAGTATTGGTGAGATTTTTAAGATTAACATAATTTTTGAGACTTCTTTGGATAATTTTCAGTATAACTCAATTTACCATTGATTGTTTCCTAGGGTTTTAAATTTTATTATTTAAGTATTTGCAATAATTTTAAAGTCTTAGCCAATAAAGATCAGCTTAACTGGTACAAACTGATAAAATTCAATTGTCAGAGATAGGTAAGATATTTAAACATTACTGCTGGTGCTAGTAAATACCTTTAGTATATTTTATTTCAGAACTGATATCACTCTCTTAGGTAGATGTGGCTCAATACTTTGGGAAACTGAATAATCAGATGTCAATACTGGGATAGTTTAATACAAACAGAGTTTTATTACACAAGAAGTGAATATTCACCACTTAATTTTTTTTTTTTTGTGTTTCTTTTTTTGGTCTGTAGTGTTAACATTCTTTGATAACCAAAGGAAGACTAAGAATTTCAGTCCTACTCACATGATTATTTGTTAAATAATAATTTGAGTCAATATATGTTGATAAAAACCCTGACAATATTTTCTTATGATTTCTTTCAATAATGCAAGTGTCTTCTGTGCCACCCAACTACAGTCTGAGTTTTAAAAAATAAATTGCTTAATTTGCTGTCATAAATAATCGAAGTAACAGAAAAGACAATACAGTAGGCGTAGCATCAGGTGCTGAAATTCCAGACCATGAGATCTGTTCCATAAACAGCACACTGACATAATGGCAATTTCAATTCTCTACTAATCTGTCATCTCTGTAAATTCCCTGGAGTTCACCCTCTCCACTCCTCTTCCCTTGAGATAAGGGCTAATATGCACTGTGATTCACTTGCTATTTCTCTAGCCACCCAGTAAAAACATGTTCAGTGTCCACATAGTCTGTGTAACATTTCGAACTATATGTTGTATTTTGCTTCATCTTCCACTAGAGGGCAAAACTCACTGCCATAAATTCTTACAATCATCTAAAATATGTTGTAAATACACTGTTGAGAACGGACAGGATGTACCAGTGAATGGAGTTGCTACTTTTTACCCGCACTTTCATTAAAAAAAAATTGCCTTTAAAAAGCATACCCTCAGAAATGAGAAATGAGATATGGGAAAAAAACCCACAACAGAATAAACTCCTGTCTCATGTAAGGGAGGGTAGATTTGGTGAGCTTCTCAAACCAGTATCATTCCATTTGCTGGCTCAATGAGTAAGAAAATAATAGCTGTCTCTACCTGAAATGCTTTACTGAAAGGACACTATGGGGCTGTTTAGACAGACTAGACCCAGGGCCACGTTGTTTGTGTCAGGAGCTCCACATGAATCTTTATAGGTGGAATTATATGGATGAAGCTGAAAGATCTGGCAGATTTTGTATATTATAACTGTTCAGAGTGATGAAAACCATATAATCTGTGCTCCAAATAATTTCACACTTTTGTTTTATCTTTGTTGGGAGGAGGCAGCAGGAACCAAGGTATTGTGTCTGTCCTTCTTGGAGAAGAGCAAAGATTCTTTCCCCCATCAATGAACAGGCTGCTTCTGAAATAAAAATATTGCCCATTCATGTGAGCTGATTCTGTTCTCATTGGCCTTATCATCTACCTTGTCCTTTCCTTACCCCTCCACCCCCCAGAAACCAGGTGCTGCTGCTCTTGTTTACACTCCTTGGTTTTTAATAACTATATGAGTTGATCATTTTATTATTAAAAAAAAAAAAAGTTCCTTTTCCTTTTGATTGGAATAAAAAAGATAAGAAAGGTGGCCTTGAGCACAACTATTGCAGTTATTGAGAGTGTGAGGAAACATTTAACTTTGTGGTTAACTCCAGAGTGTCTTTCTTCTGGGAATGCCTCCAGCCTTTAATGCAGGACTGTGTAGAGTGGGAGAGCACAACTCTACACCTGGAGTACTGTGTCCTGTTCTGGCCCCTGCAATTAAAAAAAGAGGCAGACAGACTGAAGAGAGTCCTAAAGAAGACCATGAAGATGATTAAAGGGCTGGAGAACTGAAGGACTTAGGTCTTTTCTTCATGAAGAATGTTCTTTACGAGAACAATCAATCACTGGAGATGTGGTAGTGTTCCCATCATTTAAGGTTTTCAAGATGTGTTTAGACAGAGTGATCAATAACTTCATCTAGGCTCCCTTTCCCACAAAAGCTTGTACCCTTCCAACCTGAACTCTTCAATGTTTCTATGATTCATGTGAAGGCACAATTGATGTAAGTATCTGTCAGGGCAGACAGCATTAGATTTGGGGAAACTGGCTGTTATTTTGAAGGAGAAAGAAATGACCAGCCCGAGTGAAAAGGCAGGGGATGAGTGGGTGTAGCTCCTTCAGGTGGGGACAACTTCTCAGTCCCTGATGACTTTCAGACTGCCTTTTCTTTCACTTAGCAAGGGCTGAGCACAAAATTAAACATTTAGCAGCACAGCCCTGAAAATGGATTGGAGGGAACTGGCTTTTTGCAAAAGGTATGAGAAATGTTAAAAAATTACCATTTCTGTAAATGATCAGACACTGCTTAAAAGAGTAAAGGTCCAAGCTTGCAGAGGACAAGTTTTCTTTAATGTCCAACTTTCAGCTCAAGCCAAATTTATTTTTTTTCCTGGATCTAAATGAAGTTTTCTTGGGATCGCTACATGTCATGCTGGAAGTGTCAGCCTTCCATAATCACTTGCAGGTCTGATGGCTTATAGGTAAACAAAATATTTAAAGGGAATATTTATTATTTATTATTTTTTTATTAATCAGTGCTGTTTACCTCACAATCCGTCTACTCATTGGAGTTTGCATCTGATTAATAGTAGCATAGTGGGAATTGACATTCTGTGAACAAGGCAGCCTTTCAAGGTTGCCATGGAAAAGCACTTTTCTCCCAGACATCATCCCAGATGCTTTTATTTCTAGAAGAGAGTTTCTTTCTTTATTTTGAACTTTGATATTTAAATGCTGTACTTGTGTAGGTGTATAGTGGTTGATCCACCTTCTGCTGTCTGTGACCCAGAACAATTGCTTTAGTGTAGAAAAGGAATTCAGAGGCAAACAAGCCAGTTCATTAGTACAGTGCTGTAAATTGGACTTCCTTATTGGGAAAATATTGATGCTTAATATTGTTGTGTCTCCTTTGTATACATTGCTTAGGCTTAGTGAGTTATTTTAATCATATCATGCTTAGATGACATTTCTATCACATTGGACTTTGATAATGCCTGCAGAAAATGTTTCTATAATTCTTGCTCAGCACATCTTTAAAGAAAGGTATTTCTCCTAAAGCACTTTAGAATGATCATATCTTGTTAATCAGTTGCCTTCTCGAAGGCCATAAAATTAGGAAAAGAACATAAAGGTATCTTAGGCTCAACAGGAGACACAGCAGCATGCACTTACTGCAGAGATGTTTTAAGTATGGCACTGCCTGGAAATAAGTCTGCTATCCACTCCTGCAAAGACAGCTATTCCAAAAGGAACATAAAGAACTGAATATGGTGTCACCAATATGCCTCAGGTCTCCACTACAGGGTTGGTACTCTTTCTGGCTACCAGCTCCCATAATCACCTATAGTGTAATTACCCTATGAGGAAAATGCAGAGCTTGATTAGCCCACAGCAAAAAATAGAGACACTTATGATTGCCACAAAGTGCACTGATAGTGAAATATGTTTTAATATTTTATGGAAGTGATCCAAAACAAAACATTCAGGTCAGAAAACATGAAATTCAGTTATGGATGGGATTTCTTACTATTACACACTACATTTTAGTTTTCTAAATGACTAGAGAGAATTTGCAAGAGGGAACAGAATGTTTTGCAGATAGCTTCATTTTTTCCATTTTGTGTATTTTTTCATTGAAAAATCGTTATGGCAGAAAATCTCCAGCCAATTCCATTGTAGAATAGCTCTGCATGAGAAGCTGAATTTGGCCTGGGAAAAGGCAGCCCAAGGAAAATCGATGCATTGCTGGGCTTGTGTTCATCTCCCTCCAGCTCCACTTAGAGATAAGGAATGCCTATTGCATAGCCCCATAACAACTCTAGTCTCTGGTATTCAGATACAAATCTTTTAGTTTCACACTACTCTTCTGCCCTCCAGTCCTGTGAGAACTTGTCAAGAGAGCTGTGTCCGTGTGTGAGTTGTTCCTCTTGTGCAGGTATCTGGAAAGAGTTTTGAAATCTTCAAGTAAAAAATGCATACTACTGTATAATAATTTGCAAATTATTCTACTGCATATGTGGCCAAAAGCACATTATTAATCTTTGCTATGATCACCATTTCTACTTTACATTTCTTTCAACAGGGAGGTGAAATGTGCAAAAGAGTTGGGTGTTTAACTGGCTGAATCTTTCAAATGGACTTTAGACTGTGTCATTTCAGAGACACTATAGATGCCATAATTTTAAATTGTCCTTCTGCATTGAATATTTTCTCTCCCCTTTGTTGAAGGTAGTTCTTACTCTGCTGCTGTGGGTGTTCTACCATTTATTGATACCCTATACTTCATATTCTTATACTCAGAAAAAAGTGGTTGTCTATAAATGCATTTTTAGGAAAAAAAAAGAGGCTTATTTGTTATGCATATATAAATAAACTTTTTTGTCTTTGAGAAATTAGTAATTTTTCTTATAGTGAAGGAATAACTCTGTTTCATAAGAGTCTAGAATATGTAATCTATGTCAAAATTTATTAAAAACTTTACAGAGTAGTTTTAAAGAATGGTGTATACGTGAATGCTCTCTGCATAGTATAGTTGAAATATTCTAATTTCTTATGCACATTATCTCTCACTGGTTCAAAAAAGTTTGAAACCTGTATCTCAATTAGCAAAGGCAGCAGACCCTCTAAAGAGTGAATTAGATTTTTGAAAAAGGGCTTATATTGAGAACACCTCAGAAAGTTTTATATTAGTTCAGAGGCAGATGTGATTCATAGGACAATAAAGATAAACTGACCTTTTAAAGGCAAATATGTCTTGATTACTCTACAGAACTAAATGAACAAAGGTCTAACTAAGATGTTATATAATCATCTCTTTTTAAATCCTTGACTGAATCTGTTAGAAGTTGTTCTGAGCAGACATATAATTTCTTTTTGAATTTACATGCTGTAAATACTTATATGTTGTCAAGATATTCTGCTTTCCTCAGTAAAATGTTTGCAGCTCTAAAACTAGATTTGTCTATCTTGATCTTTTACTATTCTTAGAAATTAATAAAGGAAATGTCACTTTACAAGGAAAGTGAGTGATGTCCAGAAAAGTTAAGAGTTATTAATTAACCTTGTAAGAGGATTGAAAAATTTTGTAACTGGTGAAGGAAATGAGAATAGAAACTCTAAAAGCAATATTGTCATCTTCCACAATCAACAGACAAAACCCTTTTACATTTGTGGAAGAAAGGACTTCTTGCCAGCTACTTTGACCTGGAGATGATAGACTGCTAGTCAAACTTGATGAGGTCTCACTATGGCAACACACCTGTAAAAAGTACATAGTCCAACTTGCATTCACACTTCAGATCTTGTGGTCATGGGTACATTCCTATATGACTGAGTGATGATAGTCACACAATGCCTAGTAAAGAAGGGTTAATCCCACCTCATTCTGCCTGCTTTGCATTCTGGTACTCTGATATTTATAGCTCATCTTTTCAGAGAGCAGAATATACTCTGTGAGGATCTTTCACCTGTGCTTTGGCTGTTAATTGTACTATGATTCAGGTACAAGGCTGTGTTTAATCAGATAGACTACTTGTCCTGTTAGTGCCCCCTGAGCACCTTTGACTGACCACCATACAGAGAAGACAATATGGAGATGCCAATGCCCTCCTTTAGTACTTTCCCAGACAGTGAGAGACCTGATTACATTCTTTGTCTCAACCCGCAGAGTTTCAAACTTCTCTCTTTTCCAAGAGAGTCCAGTCCTTAACCACACAGTTGAAGAAAACAAGTGCACTGGGACAGAAAGTTCCATCTGTTTATGGGACTTGTGTAGTGTGCATTCAAGCTCACAAATCATATTTGTAAAGAAAAATCAGGGAGGAAAGAGTAAGACTTTAGCCTCTTGGTTAAACTCTGGGAGGACAGGTATAGAATCTTTTCCCTAGAAAGGCTGACACCTTTCACTGATATTTAGAAATAACACAGAGAATGGACCTCTACCTCATTAATGTGAAGACATCCAGACCAAGGCACTTCGAAGCTGGCAAAGGCAGAGCCATAAAATACCAGGGAAAAACCCAATGCCTTCTTTCAGGGACCTGCAAGATTAAGAGTTATCTCAGCAGAAAAGATGCAGCACCTGGTTTATGTACTCCAGACTCACTGAAGTACTACTTAAAGTTCCTTTAAGTGTAGCCATATGTGATGTAGGACTAGACCCCATGTCATGGCAAAATCAGGTCTGCAGATGCCCTTGTAGTAGAACATTTAGATTCTTCTACAATAGCTTTGGGGGTTTTATGTCAGAGAAGCCTTGTGAAAACAGAGAAAAATTTGTATTGTTCAGTTTTTCTCTAAGTCTTAAGCCTGTATTAACTTCCCCTCCCCACCATTATTAATCAGTGATTGTCTTCTTTCAATTAAGCATTTCCAAAATAATCAATTTTAAGACAGTCTGTCCAGAAAACACAGATACTTTTCCTTCTCTATGGAGATTGTTATGCATTTTGTTTCTTTAGTTTGAAAAGAGGATGCTATCAAAATAAAAGAAGCAAATACATTTATTGAAAAAAAAAATAATAATTACTTCTGTCGGTTCTAAGGAGGGACTCGAGACATCAAACTGAAGGAACAAGGTGAGGTAGAATCATGACTCAGAGAATCATTTCAGGTTAACACTGTAGGCAAAGAATATCAGCAAGAAAAGCCAGGATGTGATAACACAAAAAGAGTGCATTTTTCATTGACTGACTCTCTGTGCAATTTGAGAAAAAGGACTGTTGCATTCTCGGATCACAACTTGAGTAGGGAGCTTTTCTTAATTGCAAGCAGTGGACAATTCTTCTCCAGGAGCTTAGCTGCACATCAGAAAGTAAACAAAAAATAATCAATACTTTTTCTTTTTGTGCTTGACCCCTCTTAAGTTACCTGGAATACAGAAATGACATACTCTGGGGAGGCAATAGGGTTTTATTTCAATGAAATAAGCTTGCCAAGTTACTGCAGGTGTTGCTAGAACTTTGTACCTGTGTCACCAAAGAATTCCCACCCTTGGAAGATGCAGGATGCTGGGTTTGAAAACAGGACTTCTGTCTTCCATGCTGGCCATCAAACACCTCCTTTGTCTGTTGTGATGAGCTGTGCTGCATCAGTGGGGTTCTGTGAGGTCTACAGGCTGTCTCAGTGTCTGTGAGCTGAAATAGGGAGCCAGATGTGAAGCAGAGTGAGGGATGTTGCTGCTGAGAGATTCTAGGCTCCTTACCTATTCCTTACTTTTCTTTTGCCTATAATGAGTCCCTTGTCTAAATTTACTGAATAAGAAAACAAAACAAAACAAAAAAAGAAAAACTTACAGCCTAAATTTATTCATTTGCCTTTTCAGTTTTGGAGGAAAGAAAAAAAAAAAAAAAGATTTAAATCATTCAAAGATTCTGTTAACTGCTGCTTGTTGATTCTAGAATTGATTCCTGCTTCCCTGAAAATGAATCAGGGCAAATTTACAAAGGGAGAGAGTGAAAAATAGCAGATCCATAATATAATTGCACAAAATTAGAGTATATTCCACTTCGGTATCCTTTTCTGTATTTTTGGGCAAGTTTAGCACAGCAGTTTTGCTTCTCAAAAATCACAGGTTCAAAATTAATTCTCTTAGGACAGGAGCAATATATATATTTTTAACATCAATTTACTGTTTGATCTAAACACCAGAACAAAGTAATGCCTTTGATAGCATAAAATAGCAGGTTTCTTCTAACCTTGTCTTCATATAATTCTAAAATACCCAAGCCCCAACATTTTCAGCAACCTTTGCTATGAAGAGGATGTCTCTGTGTGACTGTATAGGAAAACCTCACCAGCTTATGATCTTAACATTGCCTTTATAAACTCCAGTTTATCTATTTACCTATATTCAGATTTAAATCTTATTGAAATTGGTATTGCTCTTTACTTGAGTCATAGCCATAAAACTTAATTACTCAGAAGCTAGTCATATAATGCTCAACAAACTGGAAAAATACGGAGATCTAAACCACCTTTCTGCACATACTAATTACTGTTACACAGCAGTTTTAAGTTAAATGTTTGTATGATTTATATCTATGTAATTTAAGATTAAGGAGAGCTCATTTGAGGAGACTTAAGAGGATAGATATTCAGAGTGACAGGTACAGTTGCAATTTTAAATAACTTTATGCCCATTATCTCATACTAAATGTATTATAAAGCAGGTGTCCTTGATGTGATTTTTTTTTTTTTTTTTTTACGTGGCATGCCTCTTTCAAATTGGAAAGTGATTTATCCCCTATCTATCCTTCTAATGATGGGAATATGATATAACAGAAAACAGATCATACCTTGAAATAGACTTTTATACAGACAAGAACTAGGGAGCCTGTTGAACACAAAGGGGATCTCATTGCCTTGCTATCTTTTGCATGATTATTGGCTTTCATTAATAAACTTTAGTGATATTTTATACAGAAATTAAACTGATAACAGATTTTTTTTTCCTGTTTGTAACCTCATGCTCTCTGCAACCTATGACATCTTGGCTCGGCAGCCCAGTCATCCCATAGTGCCTATTCCAGAAAATGAAACACTCAGCTCTAAGCAGGTAATTATCTGACGTTTGATGGGCTTAAGCATTTGCATGCTAGCTTTATCTTTTATTTATGTAGCTTGTATAGAGTTAATGAGTAAAAATGTGCTGACCTCTCATATCTGTTTTTGTCTAGTGCATGGAGTAGATAAGCATGACTTTGAGTAAGGAAGCATCTTCAAGTATAAATTCAGTGGCCAATTCCCTACTACTTTTACATATTTAAATTCTAGTTTAATAGTTACCATCCTAGATAATTAATTTGTTAAGAGCTGAACTAATCTGCTACAGACCATCATTTTTATCTAGAGACAGAGCATATAAAATTTAAAAAGGTTCCTCTGGCACAAGCAACAGATTTTTTTCCAACAATATAACATTGTTGGAAGCAATATATTTTTTACTAACAATATAATGAACACTAAGCTGAATTATAGCCTCACTATTAAAATAAATGTATGTAATTTAACTAACTATGATATTCCTTACTGTAGGCTTTGGAATGTAATAGAACATCTTTAATTAAAATATGTTTTTAGTATTATTTTAGAAATTCAAGAAAGTATAATTTAGTACCAATAATAGCATACATTTATGACACAATAATGATTTTTTTACTACCAAGACCTCTTTTACTTACCAGGTGCATGATCATAATTATTCACAAATTTTTTGATGAGTTTAACAATATAGATAGGAATGATAATTACATTTTTGTAACACATCTTATTTTTAATTTATTATTTAAACATTATAGGCTAATCTTGCTACAAGGAGCAAAATGAACACTTAAATAATTGAAATGGATGTTTGCCAATAATGGCTACCAGAGGAGTAACTATCTTATTCTGAAAAATATTAGGGAGTCTTGAGGTCAAGCCTGTTGGAATCAGTTGGTTTGCCTGAATTCTGAGCCTGTCAGTATATCCTTACACTTTATCCCAGTTTCCACTGGAAAAAGGTAAAAAAAAAAAAAAAAAAGGAAGATAAAAAAGGGTTAATAAGACATCTCTTTTGTTGGGTGGATAAATGAATTGCTGTTCTGCACCAGAAGTATATGAGACATGAATGTAGCCTCTTATGTGCATCCTGGGCCTCTCTGTGCAGGGGGTCAGGGACTTAGACATACTTCATCTCTAATTTTTAATGAATCTTCATCACCACCTTACAGACTCTTCCCTTTTTCCTCGTTTTTTTACCTTTCTGCTTGTTTTGACACCAGCAATCCCCTTTCCTCTGCTTTCCATGAGCCACATCTTAATTCTCTCAAAAGCAGTTGTTACAGTTTTTTTCTGTGGATTTACCCAAAGGAAGCCCCAAGATACCTTCACAAAATGAAGTTAGACAGAAAATACCTCACTGAGCTTCTCAGATAGATTGTGTTTATCCATCTTATCTGCTAAGTTTCTGAAATATTATTGAAGTTATTTCACTGGAGAGACTGTATAGTTCTCTGAGAGACTGAGGATAAAAATTGTTGAGATGAAACAAATCTGTACTACATCAGACACTCTAAAATATGTATATAAATACACACATATGTATATAGTTGTATTTGTTTTAGTGTGTGTGTATAGATATGTATTCATGGGATATATAAAAATATATATATATATGCAGCCTCTGATAGTGCAGCTGATTTTCCTGTATTTGAAAATAAGATAGAGGAAAGCAAACAGCTAGATCCCCATTTCTCAGCCTTTTTCTTTATAATTTACACATTGAGGAAGAGCTTTGCAGATGTAATGAAAAGACAGATCTTTTGAAAGAGAATGAATTCAGGAAACAAGACTCAAAACTTAACTGATATATTACTAGGATCTGTTCAGAAAGTGAAGCATCTTGTAATGACATAGTGCATTCAGACTACTGTCACTGAGATATTTTTGAAAACATGAGGTTATAGCTTGTTCCAAATTGACAATAACAACTTGGTCTGTTCATGGGCAGATAAAATATATAACATTGATTTCCAAAAGTTCCTTTATATTTTACACAAACAGTTTGAACAGGATTTCTATCAATTTATTGAAGACATTAAATATACTCCAATAGCAGGAACATTTGTACAGTGGCCTGTAGAATAAAGATCTTTGATAAATCTGTGGCTACATTTATAAAGACCGAAGACAACCAGTTGGAGAGAAGAGGATTTATCTGATTTATCTGGGTTTATATTATTAGTCTTTGTATTTCCCTTGATTAACCTCTTATTTTGTGATAGTCATTCATCACAGTAATAATGGCTGGAGGTAGTTAACTTTAAAATTAAAAAAAAAAAAAAAAAGGTTGGATACCATTTGGTATGGCTGAACAAGCTAAGTATATGTGCTGGTTTCCTAGAACCTGTCACTAATGTGAATTAATAACTGACTATGACTATACAGGTGGACTCCAGTCCACATGTAGATACAGCAGGAGTAACTGTGTCAGGCTCACTACAAGCTGGTCAGAAAATAAAATCAAGAGTTAATACATGTTCTTTTTTTTCTATTACAAATCAATATTTTCTTTGATAACTTTTCAACATACTTGTACAGGACATGTTATCTATTTTTTTTTTTTTTTCATTTTTTAATCACTTTTTTAGCAGAATGAGTAACCACTCTGGCCAGTTTAAGAGTAAGCAATGTCTTTCTGTGTTCAGGGAGTGGCAGAGAAGACAAATACACCTAGGCTTGACCCCATTCTCAATAAAAAAAGACTGCACAAAGTAATCTGTCTCCCTTGAGATCTATTGCTGCAGATTGAAGTTTAGAGCACCATTACCCAGAACAAATCAACATTTTTGCTATCTTGGAGACAGACAGAAGACCAACACTGAGGCAGGAGCAGCAGCTCAAAACGTTATAAGCCAAACATTACTCTTACTGATGCAGTAAGAACCTTAGATTTCTGTCCTGTAATCTCTGGCCTCACCATAATGCTCTTTTTTAGCTAAACCATAATGCTCTTCTTTAGCTAAAATTTTATGTAGGCTCATATGTGACTCCTCCTGCAGTGCTCCTCCCTCAGAGCTAAAAACACAGTGAGAGAAAGTCAGTGTGATTTATGCAGTTCCAAAAAGGAACAGGTGGGAAATGTAAGCACCTCCTTGACCTTTAAGAAAGAAAAAGAGAAGCGAAGAAATTAAGGTGCTGTCAGTTCTTATTGAGTAACTAGTATTGTTTTTCTCAAAGTGAACCATTCACTTGGTGGAGATGGAGTTGTTGGGGGGAGAAAGTTGCCTTTGTGTTCAGTAGAACAAGTTTCTATTATTTAGGTTCATTCTGTAACAGCATGAAGCAAATCAGATCTATCATTTCCCTGTGAAAGCAGGAAAACAAGGCACATTCTCCTGTCTGTGAAATTCTTATGCACCAACAGTCCCTTTTAGTTGGTGACGAGCTGAAGTACACTCCCTTAAACTCTAACCAAGAGATATACCAGTAATTTCTGATACCTACTGACTTCCTTTGATGTAAACCTAGAGTTTGCCCAGATTACGAGGTGTGAAAGATGTTATAATCACTCTCAGAATTGTACTGAGTCAGAATCTTTAGAGGGAGCATGGGGCATATGTACCTGTATAGTCACAAAAATACATTGCTTGCAGGTGCTAGAAGTATGTACTCATTATCCTTATACATGTATGACTTGCAAAATCCCACATTTACTATACAATTATTTTAGGTTCATATAATCCTTTGCTGTAGATGTTACTCTGTCTTATCTATTTGTTATTCCTGAAAGATCTGCTATATTTGTTTGAGATAAAAAAAGCATTTGTAAGGTCAACATTCATACAAAGACCCCACTGACTTCAGTGGTGACAGGGTTTCACGGACTGTCTTTTGTAAAAATTTGTGAAAATTCTAGTACGAGAAGTTCCTTTTTAATCCCTTGTTCCACTTTAAATAACTTTAATAGCAAAAGTTCTTGAAATTTGAAATTCCATTAAAAAGTCAATAAGGTCCAAAGTTCTGTTATACATTGCTCTTAATCTTTATTTACTTAAGGATCGTTCCTAGTCAGAGGTCAACATTAGTATTAATCATTTATAGTTTTTACATGTAAGAAAAAAAATGCACACATTTTATGAAAGTATACTTGTACTAAAGAATTTATGTAAGGTATTTCACATTACACCAATGCCCCAGCACAATGGCATTGTCAGAACAGAGTGATGTTCTTCCAGTTAAAAAAAAACCAACCTGCCTTTTCACCCTGGATTTAGAAAGAAAATCACAGTTTACAAAATCACACCACACCATGACTATATAGTGGGGATGGATGAGTGTGGGCTGTGTCCATAACAGAGGCCTGCCCTGCCCAGTTTGTGGTGGGAAGGTATAAGGGTAGGGTTACAGTCTGCCTTCTCTTCCAGGTTATCCTGACACCCTGGGGGATGCTGGTGGTGGTGGTTAGGTATTCTGTAATGATCCAGCTCTCACATACCATTCACTACCTTTTCAACTTGTAAAGAAGATCCCTGTCAACACAACAGGGATATGATAAATATCTAATGAAACTAGAGGGAACTGTATTGGAAGCTGTACTAGTCAAATGCCAGCTTCATTGTTGAAGTATCTTCTTGCATGCAGACATACAGGGGCAATAAACTTCATTGCTCCTTGTACTTTCTTTGAAGACATGAGCTCTCACAAGTTACATTGTGGATGCACTATTCACTTTTCATTTTCTCTCTTGCATTAAATTACAACCCTGTCCTCTAGACAGTGGAGAGCTGGTATACACTAGTATGGCTGAGCATTGCTGTCAGCTCTGTAGCTAGAGCATGAGCTGCAGAGCGTGCATGTGAGACACTGTGACACAGTCAGCATCAACTCTGCTCCCACACCTGGGATGCAGGGTCAGAACGGTCTTTGCAGCACTGCTGATTTGCATAGCTTATGAATTATCTAATGAACTAGGGAGCATTAAGCAAGTCATTAAAAAATGTTGCAAACTCTAGCACAAACCAGAGACATTAAGTTAGAAAATCACAGGGTAAAGAACAACAGTAATGCATAGAAAAAAGTATTCTTGAACAATGAAAATTAGAAAATCCTTTGATGTCACCTCCAAAATGAGAACTATACAGAATTGACCTGTGATCTTCCAAAATATTTTGGAACAAAATGAACAGCAACTCTCTGAAATTGTCACACCATTTATTTTGACCAATATAAAGTTTGCAGCCCTAGGCTCTCTCCATATCATCATAAGAGTTCATTTAACTGAAAATATAATGACCCTGCAAATGAGCATGAAAAATAGGAATAACTACTGCTTTTACTAAAGGAATGTTTCATTAGTTAGTTGTGACAATTTCTTTAATGTTTAAATTGTTTGGCCACTAAAACGGAACAGTAAGCTGCAGTCTTCTGATCTGGACAGGATAGAGACCTCTGTATGGAGAGGAACCTTGTGACCTCTCTGTATGGATTAGAACAAGGGCAAGTATAGGGTCCTGCACCTAGGGAGGAATAGCCCTGTGCATCAGTACAGGTCAGGCATTGTCCTGATGGAAAACAGCTACACTGAGAAGGAGCTGGGATTCTTGGTGGATGACAGGTTAGCCACATGTCAGCAATGTGCCCTTGTGGCCAAGAAGGTCAATGGTACCCTGGGGTGAATTAAGAATAGTGTGGCCTGAAGGTAGAGGGATGTTCTTGAACCCCTCTACTATGCCCTAGTGAGGCCACATCTGGACTGCTGCATCCAGTTCTGGGATCCTCCGTCCAAGAGAGACAAGAAACTACTGGAGACAGTTCAGTGGAGGGCTACAAAGACAAGTGGGAGATGGGAGCATCTCTCTTGAGCATCTTTTGAAGGCTGAGAGACCTAAATCTGTTTAGTCTGGAGATGAAAAGGCTGAGAGGAGATCTTATCAATGCATATAGCTATCTAAAGGTGAGTGTCAAGAGGCAATCTTTTCAGTGGTGCCAGGCAACAGGAAAAGGGGCAGTGGGCAAAAACTGGAACACAGGAAATTCCACCTAAACATAATGAAAAATTTCTTTACTGTGAGGGTTGCAGAGACCAGGAACAGGCTGTCCAGAGAGGTTATGGAGTGTCCTTCTCTGGAGACTTTCAAAACCATATGGATGGGTTCCTCTGTAACCATTCTGTGATTCTGTGTTATTTATAAATACGTAAACAATGTAATTTTTGTAAATTCTCAAATGAAGCCTTTAAATATCATCAGACATACTTTATATTTAGCAATGCTTTAAACTTTTTAATTTTTAATACTTCATATGTACAACAGGAAATTTATACTTGCAACTGACACTTAGGCAATATTTTGAATATACTTAAATATAGGTCAACCTCAATTATATCTCCTTGTTTTAAGTACAACGTTAAGAAGTTGTCCACCAGTTTGTAGAACTTGACTGCTTTACCATACAACCTTGCAGGTTTTATTTTTCTTTCCACTTTGTTTTCACCTTTTATTTTCCTTTTTTTCTACAGGTTGCCAATGAAAGAGGTTCTATTTAGCTATGATGGTGAGTATTACTGCTTTGCTAACTTGATTAAAGTCACACTTTGAATATGTAACTATTTCTTCAGTGTCACAAATTTTTATGTCTTTGTTCAAAAAGATAAGATATTTTAGCTATATGATTTAATTTTTGGATAATAAGCTGTCTCTTTTTAATAATTACCAATGCAAAACAATTTCACTCCATAGCAACAGTGAATAAAGTCACAACAGAATTAATTTTAAGTGGCATGCAATCAAAAAGTTGGAATAAATTGAAGTATGGTCCAGAATTATACTGTGAAATAATGTTACTGAAATAAGCTGAATAGTATTTTATATTTGAGTGCATAACCACATAGTCCTATTAAAATTATTGGGTTTTTTTGAGTTTGACATCACTATATATTGCAAATAATTTACTGAGATGATATAAGGTAGTGTCTAATGGGAGTTCAGGAAATAGGTGATATAGAAAATGCTGAAAAGTCTAATGCCTTTTTTTTTTTTGTTTGTTTGCCTAAGCATTCCCAAAAAGAAAGGTTAATTATGACTAAAAGTTTATTTTAGTTATTATTAAGAATTTGGGAATAAGATTATGGAGAGAAAAGGAAAAGAACACCTGAAGGAATACTGAGGTAAATTGAACTATTCAGTATGACATAGACTAATGAAACTTATCCTTAAAACCCTTAGCTAAATTCTCAAACACTTGTGAACTGCAGTATGAGTAAATAACCAGAAAACTGGAGAAATGTAAACACAGTGTCATATCTAAGGAAGGAGGAAAATCTAAAAAAAAAAAAAAAACCAGAAAAAAATCAGCCCGAAGAGCATTTCCAAGACACTAGAGCAAAGTATTAAAAAAACCCATTTGTAGATATCTAAAGAATAGTAAGGAGACAAGAGAACTTGCATAGAGACACATCAGAAAAAAATCCTATCAAGTTGATCTCATTTCCTTCTTTGCCAGCAAAACAGATATTGGATATGTGTTTGATACAGAGTAGCACTGACACAGTCCCAAATGACATTCATAAGCAAAAAAAGCAGATATGACTAAATTAAATTCAGATGAGGTAGATGTGAAGATAATTGGAAATCTGGACTCTCAGAACAATCATTTGCTGCTGAAGTGAAAGAACATTTCACATGGGCTTCCACAATGTTGTCTTCTAGCTCTAGCACTATAAAACTTTGACATTAATTACTTGCTCAATCACATGGACAGTAAGCTTACCAAATTTACAGGTAATAACCATTTGGGAAGACTTGAAAGCAGCTTAGAATAATAAAAAAAAAAAGTTAAAATGTCACTTACATTAGAAGAGTTTGAAATCAGTATGATAAAATTCACTGAAGACCAATGTCAAGAAAGGTGAAAAATGCAGGCAAAAAAGGAATAACAATAATACTGCAAAAAAGAACCTGAGGATTACAGGGGACCACAGACTGAATTTGAGTTGAGGAAGTGATACTCTTATGAAAAATGCCATTCCAGGGAGATGTTGAAGGGAATGCTTAGAATATGATGGAGATGATCTCTGTTCAGTATTAGTGAAGAATCAGTTGCATGGGAGGTGGGAAACAAATGGGAAATGTAGAAAAGATGTAAAGGTCTCAGTGTCTTCACACAGAAGAAAAAAAAACCCTAAGGATGGACACAGTAGTTTATACCTCTTTGTAATGGGCTGTTGTAAAGGGATATCAGTCATGTCTCCACCATTGCTGAGAATAGGAGAAAATCAAACCAAATTTTAAGGAGAAAGTTATAGTTTAGAATGTGGACAGTTGCAGCTATGCGGAAATTTAAGTGCTACAACCATTTACCTCAGGCTGCTGCAGAGACAGACAAATGCCTCACAAGGTAGGTTTGGTCTGCCAGCTGTCATCTTCCCCCACAGCTATAGCACAGATAAGGTGGCTGAATATATCTTTTAAGGGTTTTTTTTATGTTAGCTCTTAGCTACATTTGTTAGCCAAGTTATCAAGTTGTATAAATTAGGACAACTAAGTGACCTCAGTGCATGTTATACAGTTTATTAATCTGCATTTTTGACAACTTGTGTTCATGCAAAAACTCTTCTTTTGCAGCCCCAAATTAGGATCAAGAGCTGAAACTGTAGAATATTTTGAGGCCTGTTTCTATACTGCAAAGGAATCCACTACACAAATGTTATTTAAAACACCATTAAAAACAAAGAAATCTTCCAGTATGCTAATTGCAAAGCAGTAATAACAATCAAATATTCTTTCAATAGATAATCTTCTGTAATAGCATAATTAACTCTAGAGATACACATATGAATGTGCCATATTGCAATATTCTTTCTTGAAGTGCTTGCTGGTTTAAGAGATGCCTAATATAACACAGCATATTTTCTTTAGAAATAATATAAATGTCAAAATTAAATAAAGCTGTATTTTTGTTGCAAAATGTTTGTTGTGATTCTTATTTTTACTCTTTTAAAGTAAACTCATACTCTTTTAAAGTATACTCAGTTGACTCTGAGTACATGAACACTTGTGTGTGAATAGGATTTCTTTGGTGTGGGCAATTTGGATCAGTTTATCTTTCTTTGAGTTTGACTCGAAATCTGTTGATTTAAATATCTGAGGAGCTGAGCATGTTGGTCCCAGAGGCTGTGTACAGCAAGTTGAACTGCGGCAGGACTCCATTTAGACTTCTGATGAAATTTGTCATCTAAACCACCATTGTTCTGAGTTACATGTAACCTGGATTAGCATAATAAGAACTGACACAGGGAACCCTGAAGTGTTTGAATTAAAAGTGGCACTGCTTGATACCATGCCAACAATCCACAGCAGTGAGCTGCCAGGCTGTTGCCAGACATGGTGAAAGCACTCCTGTTTGCGTGCCTGCTCCAATCATATGGAGACCAAAGGGACACTGAGTTAGTCACTTTAACTCACAGCCTTTCTCTGCATAAACACATCTAAGAGCCAGTCACTGGAAGTAACCTGGGGAGGGTGAACCCCATTCTGCCACTAGAGCGTGGAAGAGAGAATTTATTGTGGGGTAGCAGTTTTGGTAAGGTTTTGTGTTAAAAACTGACTTCATTGCAGCCATTAATAATAAAAGTAGTAAGTATAAAGTATTGTAGCCCTTACAAATCAGTGATCCATTTTGTGTAAGGAGTCACCAGTTAAACTTCCATTTGAGTTCAAGGAAAGGGGTGGTGCTTGTCATTGCAGAGTTTAAATTGGAGACAAGCAATTACATGGGTTCTCTGATGCATTGAATTCTGTCTACTGGCAAATGACTGAGTAGGGGTCTGGTGTTCTGGTTTCTTCCTGAAGTAGCCTAAGAGGCCATTCATTTTCCTTTTGCACAAGGCAGCAGCACTGCATTCTACCTACCTCTGCATCTGGGTGCAAGGCTTGACCCCAGTCCACATGTGGCAGCCAGAAGGAAGGTGCCATGGCCTTCTGATGGGGTGGGTTCTGCCATTTGTCCTGGGAGTGAGCTTCAGCAGCCAGAGCCTTGCTGGTCAATGCCATCACCTGCAGTCTGAAGATTATTAGAAATGAGATTTTTATAATGCCCAGGTTTGTTCAGACAAATCAGGGAAAGTTTTGAAAGAAAGCTTATGCCATAAGCTTGCTCCAGCTTTAAAGAGAAATTGAAAAATTGGAAATTTTAAACTGTTTTTTGTTCATTCATTTGTTTATTTTTTTAATTTGTTACTCCACCAAATGTTCAGTGATATTAATGATTTGAGTTTTTGCCAAATGTGTAGTGGTTTCTGAAGCTCAAGGATAGGCATCAGGTCTAAAATCAGATATTTTTGTACTTAACTGTGCAGACTAGAACTAGGACTAGGACCCTAACTCAAAAGCTTAACAGAGCTGTTATGCTCAGGATAGGTTAATCTCCAATAGAGAATAAAGATTGTGTTTACTTGTAAATAGTACAGGTAAGTCAAGGTGTGCTTTCATGCTGTGAACAGGGAGCTACTTTGGCTTACAAAGGAAACTACTGAAATAAAAGTATTTGCTGAACCACAATATATTAATAATTTTTTTAAGGTTTGAACACATATCAAGAACAGAGAAAAATAGATTTTATCAAGTTTCAGCACAGTTTCTCATTTCACAAAACCAATTTGTTTAGAAGCACAAGTTACATTTTCACATTCCTTTAAAAGATGTCTCATTCCTGTGTAAACCATCTCACATCATGTCCGATCAAATCCCTTGCCTCTGATTTATCATCAGAAAATTTTAAAAAAGATATCAAACAAACTCAAATGAAACCAGAGGCTGTAACTCTAAACACAGATATGCCTATTCACTTAATTTGACTGGCTGATAACATCGCATACAGCAGCTTTTTTTTTTCTTTCTGATGCTTCCAGAGCAGGGAAATAACTTTGAAAAAATATTTCCAAAGATTTGTAATAACAAAGAAGATTTGCATTTTGTGAATGTCAGTGCAAATTGGGAATCATTCACTTAGAATGGATGGAGCTGCCTAGACATATGAAAAAGAACTGGATTATCATTTCTAGTGAACAATTCAATTGACTTTCCATAAATATGTCTTCTCTCATTATCTTCATGTTTAAGGCATTATAGCAGTCAGTAACAGACTTAATGTCCATACTTTTGTCTCGTAAGCAAAACAATTAAAAAAAACAAAAAACAAAAAAACAAACAAAACCAGCAAATTTTGAAGGCTAAGATTTATATGCTGTTATGTGATATAGTGATTACATGTTTCTGACCTTGGCCTTTCTACTAACTTCCTACTTGCGTTGTGTAGTCTTGCAATTTTCCCTCACCCATGGGTGAGGACAGTGTGGGAAGCAGGTCCAATAAAAACACTTCTGGCAAGAAATTATATCAAAGACCTGAACATTTGGATTACAAGCTCATTTACATAAGCATACACACAAATGCACAAATTACCTCTTAATGCCTTTGCCATTCATGGCAGTGCATCCAAACCAGCTCTTTCAAAAGTAACTCACCGTAGATGCTATGACTTCCTGCAGCACTGGACAGCCCAGATGAAGTCAAATTCTTCTGGTTCCTTTCATTTGCTACAAAATGGAGACAGAAGGGTGACTTTTTTATCTCTGCTTGTTCAGCTTTGGAGACTTAAATGGTCTTGTAACTGTTCAGATTTGAAACCATGATATTTTTTTGCAATTTAGACGTATGTGCTATCTCTGCAAGGAACTTCAAAGTCCTTTGATGGTTTTTTTTTTTTCTGAATCTTTTAAGTTTTGGCAGCAGAACCATGCATATTTCTTTGGTCTGCTGTTCAAAACCTAGAGATCAAGTAGTAAAGGCTGTTAGACTTCTCTTTTGATACCTGCTCTGGTTTTCTTTGTGGTTTTATTAACACGGTCATTTCCTTCTTAAATAGGAAAGAGCACTCATCAGTGGGTATTTATTAGTCAATTTCCAATGATTGCCAAGTTCATTTTGACTAAAGAAATAAAAAACTTAAAATAATATTTTTGGTTAATAATTTATGCTGAATATCACCCAACTTGTGCTGAATTTGCTCACAGTAAAACTGAGCAAAATGGAGCATATAAAGCTAGGTTAGATCACTCGAAACAAGATTGAAACAGGGGATGCAGGATAAATTTACTGCAGTGATATAGCCCTGTGTATCAGAAAGGAAAATGAAGATGAAATGCAATATGTGTTCTATACTTTCCAGTCATATGGAGAGCATATTAGTTACAGCTCAAGCTCAATGAAGCCCAAAAGAAATGAGGCTTCCTTTGACACTCTGTACTCACTCCCTACCTTGTTTTCATTTAGAAGTTAAAAGTATAGAACTAAAATATGACCACATATATTCTGAAATCTTTAATATAAACATTCTTATTTGTAAAAGACCGGAATTAATGTTTCACAATGCTGAACACATAGCTGTGCCTGTTTCCAGTACCTCTGTATCTTGGACAAATAAATCAGTTTACAACATGTCTAACTAATAATTAACACATACAGAGTATTCCTAGAACACTGTAGTCTGCAACTTTCTGTTCAGGTTTCTTTCTGACTACTAAATAAAGGTATGACATCTACAGTAAGTGATCATTCAAAGTGAAGAACAGAGACCCTCAAAAAAGGCTGCTAGAGACAGAACAATGCGGCTTAAAAGTCAGATATTGCTCTTATATTGCATTGCCAGTGAAGTTTGGATGGAAAAGCAGCTTGACTCTAGGAGAAATTTTCCCCAAGGACTTTACTCTGTTGAAGACAGCAGTGCTGCAAAGTGGAACAGACTAAAAAGGAGTCTGTATCAGGGAAGGTCCTGCAGGGTACGAGGCTGTTGCACAGGAAGAGATGATGACTGCAGTTTTGACATTGTCTCCAAAGCAGCTATATGCTACTGTGATCAGTTCTGTGCCTCAAATTTTCCTGGCCCTGTAGACTGCTGTGGTGACTACTGGGATGTCTGTGACCACCCAATTGTGCCCACCAGGTCAGATGAGCCTTGGCCACCTCCAATATCAGGTAGGTATAGAGGAATTGTTCAGTTTGCATTAGTGAATCACAAGATAAATATAATTGAAAGTGAAATTAATGATTAAGATTGAGTGTATAAATCCTAAATATGGGACTAAAGACATAGTGGTGAAAGACACTGAGTATGAAACTGAAATAAGAATTTTGCTTGCTTTTATTGCTTTGTTTATGGGAACATATTTTAAGCATAGGTTAAAAAATATTTATGTTGGACAGAACCTCTGTTTTATCTGAAATTTCTCAGTCATAGGTCAAAATTAATGTAAGCTCAAGAGTTTCAATAAAGCTTAACATATTAACATGAGTTAACACTAGTTAGTTTGTAGTAGAGGTTCTTCCAGGTCTACTCTCAACAGTCTGTAACTACCTTTTTTAATCTATAACTACCTTTTTTTTTTTTGCACATGTTCACTGTTTTGTAACTTCTGGACTGTACATAGCTGCCAGAGGTAACAATTGCATTTACTCTATTCAAGAAACTTTATTTGTCCTATATGTGAGCTTAGTTCATTTTTCCAGTATCTCATTTCAAAATGAGATTGTATTTTTTCGATCCTGAAATTGCTCCCCTGATGGAAAATCTGCAGCATTTAAAAGTCTGTTTTTTGCATATTTGTTTTGTAAGTAATTTAAATGGTAAAAGGAGAATAAGAAAGCAGACAAAATACATCAGGGGAAAAAAAAAAAAAAAAAAAAAAAAGAAAAGGGTACTTTATAGAACTAGAATGCCTGAAGAGCAGAGAAGAGAGAATCTAATTGGAAGAGAAAAATAGAGAAACAAAAAGGACTGAATGCCTGAAAATTGATCAAACTATGAAACTCTTTTAGAAACTACATTTTATTAGCTGACTTTTAGTAGCTGAGACTACACTTCTGACTTTGGCTAAGAATTACTTAAGCACTAGATGACCACATATGCCAAAGACTCCTGGAAGTTTTTGATCTTTTAGTTGCCTGTGGTTTTGCTCTTAGTGCTTCCTGAGTCAGATCTCTAAATAAATCAATAAACAGAAGTGCATTACATGGACTATAATGAACAGCAATAAAAGTGCTCAGTGGTTTTTTTCTGATCCTCATCTATTCATTGACTTGAGTACAGCAGCAGTAAGCTATGCTGTGACTTCTTCTATAGGTGTGCACCATGCTGAGGGCCACTCTTGATTTAACTATGTGGAACTGCTTTCACTTTGCCTTTATGAATCCAGCAGTCAGTATGTTTTCATGCCTTTCCTGTGTAATTTCAGAAGAAACTGGACATTCTTACCTTATATACTGAATATATGTTCTGGATGATTTTTTTTTTATTATTAGAAATGATTGAATTTTATTTATTTACTATAAAATAGTCTATAAATATTTATTTTATTCTTTTGTTTCAATTACTCTGATGGTACAGAAATACCTGTCAAAGTCAACATACCCAGTTTCACCCTGGTGGTGGTATAAAAGTGACATCTGAAGAGTTTGATAATTGTTTTTATACTGCACAGTCAGGGTGTGGCCTACAAGTTAGTACACTTGGAGAGCTTTCACTGACAGAAGTACTTACATCAATATTAGGGACAAATGAAATAAGACCTGTAATGGTACAGGAACACTGGATGGGGAGAGAAGTCCTTATTTATCAAATGCTCACCCCTCCAATCATGATTTTCATGTCATATAATCCCTCTCATAAAATAATCAGGCTTCATCTTCAAATTAATTATAACATTTTAATATATTAATATTTCAAATTATTATATTCAAAGCTGGACAATCTGTGTTATCATGCAAACAATATATTTAAGGCTAGATTTCTCTCTGCCACTGATGCATGAGGCAGCATTTCTGGCCTTGTAAGAGTATGAAAACTGTATGGCTTTAATCTTCAATTATATACATAGATAATAATCATTACATAATTAGAAAGTTTCTTCAGTACTTGTCCAGGTTTCAATTTTTTCTTGCCTGCCAACAGAGCTCCAGTGAGGCTCTGTCCTGTCACTAAGGTGCTGTATCAATACTTCCTTCAATAGATGTCTCCTTCCAGCTACCGCCTGATGCTGACTTTGTGACAAACTGTGACACTTGAAGTAATTTGCTTTGTGTATCCTCTGAAAAACATCTCCAACCTTAGCAGAAACTCCATTAGAGTTTCCACTTTGGGGCTTGGTCTGCTTGGGCAGACTCACCCACACCTGTGCCAGCATAGCATAGAATGCTGGATGACTGAGAGGCACTTATCATTAATTCAGCAGCTCTAGTCTACTTCCACACTTCGGGATGAAATCAGCTGTGGCTTTGAAGTGCATATTTCTCTCCTGTCAATAAAGGAGGTCTGGATAGGTGAGGCACACATGTGTATGTCTGGGCAGACAAACTCCAGCCCTAGCCATGGGAGGGGGGCGGCCTTCTTCACACTTGTGGTGAGGAAGAAACATGATATAATGCAAATGCAAATCAACACTATATGAATATTAAATTTGATTTAAGATTCTTGAAAACAGAGGATGAAGGAGAACCTGGGGGTTCTGGCTCTAAACCCTTTCCATTGGTCAAAGGAATGTGATCTCTATCTATAGAGTCACCAATGGAAGAACTGTGAAAACAGACCTGAAAACAAAGACCCTTGTGATAAATGCACAATGTTTGTTATAGACCTGATCCAAAGCCCTGCACAGACATTCTGGATATTTCATTCGCTGAAGCTTTGACAATCAAGCACACTTAAGAAACATTTTATATGAAAGATCTTAAAACACACACAAATTAATTTCTCAGTGATGTTATCAAAGAATAAAGAGGAGAAATATTTATTGGGAAAAATCACTCAATGTTTTATATGGGATTTTAGAGAGCATATGAAATATACATCTGCCTTGAAACATAATTGATAGGTTTGTTTTTCAAAGAGGAATGAGACTGGTGAAGAAAAATAATATATTAAAGTTAGCTTAGAATAGTTATTAGTTTTTTTAATTCTATAACTGGTAGAAATTATATTTTAATTGCCAAATAGAAAAATATTTTTATTAGAAATGTATTCTAAGTTCATTATTAGAAAATAACTTTGAATAATTTTATTTACATGGACGCTAATTTTTTTTTGTGGGTGTTTTGAATCGGTTGCTGATTTCATTTATATGAATGACAATGTACCTAGTAAAAAAACTACTTCAAACTGCCTTCATTACTTTGAGCAAACTAGAAATAGATGTTGCCAGCTTTCAACTGAAAATTTTATGCTTATCACATACAATGAATTAATTCAATAGGAGCAAGAGTTTTGAGTTAATTCTCTTAAAAAATGATTAATTTTTCTGCACATCTATATGTTACATTGGCAGGTTGTTATAAAGATGGACAATATTACGGAGAAGGGACAATCATTAAAGACAACTGCAACTCCTGGTAATGTTTCAAAGCACAGAAAATTGAATTTTATGTAGTATATTTCATGAAATAGGAATTAAGATAGTGAGCATCCTTATATTCATATTAAATGTAATAAAATAAAAATGTCTGGAAGAGTAGTGCTGTGTTAAGAGATTGCAGAAATATGTTACAACTGTTTTAGAAGAATGGCAAGAGGTCAATGAGTTTTCTAATCAAGATATGAAAATGAGAGAAATAAAATCTCCTCCTCACTGGCCTTATTCTGTTCCTACTCAATCTGCTGGCTCTGACCTGGGTCAAAATTATTTCAGCCTTGAACTGGCTATTGACCTCAATGAAGACAAAGCAAATATTAAAGTTTAAGGGATTATTTGAGTATATGTTCCTCTGTTTCTTTGGCATAAGTAATGAGACTTTACATTATTTCAAAAGGGAAAAATAAATGTAGGAAAGGGATGAATTGTTTTGAGCATCACCTTCTCTGCTTAGGGACAGCAGGAGACAATGCAAGGGAGCTCTGCTGCTGGCCCTGGTACTTCCCTGCTCTGCCTCTCCAAAGCCCAGCCCTGAAACTCCATCCTCAGGGCAACTACAGGGGCTCAGAGAACACCCAAATAAAGCTGGGGCCCCCACTGACCTGACTTTATCCCAGGGCCCTTGAAGCAAGGTGTCTACAGCCATATCAAACCTTCTTCCTGGATTTCCAGAGTAAACTTTCTCCTCATTTACAGGACATTGCTTTTTTCCCCCCTAGTTTGGTCTCACCAACATGAAAGCAAAATTTTGCAGATATGACCTTCCCCTCAAGCTGTATGCCCTCTCACCTTGTTCCAATTAGCTTTCATTAGGTAGTGAAACAGAAATAATGCTGAATTTTCATAAGTATTATGTGACATATATATTGTTTAAACTTTTTTCCCTCCTCCATCCTCCTTCTACTGTTAACGTGTATATTTTTTTCTTTGACAATTAGTTTTCTGCTGAGTGATATTCTTGCCCTTTCAGCAAATGCTTCCAAAGTCTCTGGAAGTGTTCAAAAGAAGTATGTCTTGTTCGCCAAGACTTAATTCAGCACATCAATTCTGGAGATTATGGGTGAGAATACTTTTACTTTAAGATTTTGTTGTAAACCACTGTATTGCTCATTGAATGTATGTGCAAATTACAAGCTGTGCAGTCCTCCCCACTCCTCCCTTCTCCAATTACATTACAGCAATTTGACTTCATCAGTGGCAAGAGGTTTGCCACAGAGTGCTTAAGCCCACTTGAGATACAACTCCTTCAGGTGCTTGCACTCTTCACTGACTAGGAGTAAGGAGGCTTCTCGTTTGGGCAGCATGAGTCCCACGTCCTTGCTCCTCATACAAAAAGAAGAAAGAAATGGGTAAAGAGAATGCTCTCCCCTTGGCTCAGTTCTTATCCAATAATAACAAATTTAATTATGCTCCAGGTGTGTATGGCTGCAAGGTTTACTGCAAGGGTTAATGCTTCAGTCTGAGACTAGTCCACCTGAGAGTAAGCCACAGGGAGCCCTTTCTCCCAGTGTGGCTATTGGTGTAAAACTCAGGCAGTAGATATCAGCTGGGTTTTCTGCTGTGCTCAACAGTGTCTCACTGCAGGTGCACCACAGCTAGAAAGCAATGTAACTCACTACATGAAGCTGCTAGTTCTCTGTGGGTATCTGCTCTGAAGCTGAATTTGAGCACAACTTTAAGACAAGAGTAATTGTTATGACTGAATATCTTGTTTTTCAGTACTTTTCTGAAGCATAACATGCTCATCTCCTGCAGGCTGACATGATGTTGACCTCAAATCACCACTTTTCACATACTGCTGTGTTATTGTAGCCTATGCTCATTTGCAGTGGAAGAGCCCATACTAAATATTTTCTTATGCATATTGAAAACTAGGTTTTGAAGTGTAATTTAAAAGATTTATTTCTGGAAGTCATAGGTTTTTTTTGCTCTTGCAAAGCAGAAAGGTAATAAAGTGAGTGGTATCTCTAAACTTTGTTTTCTGTCTGTGAGGAAGATGGAAAGCTGACAACTACAGTCAGTTCTGGGGAATGACAGTGGAAGAAGGTTTCAAAAAGCGCTTGGGCACCTTCCCTCCGTCTCATTCCTTGCTGAATATGAGAGAAGCTCCAGTAAGTGTCATGTACAACTGTTCAATTTTTAAAAATCTTTATCACATAGTAAAACAAATGTGGACAATTGTAAGGTTATGACTCAGGGATTTAACACTAAATGCTTCCATGTTGAATATGAAACTTCCAAAATAACTCTCCAAGCATAGAGTATGTGTTCCTATCAATGGAGGCTGAACAAGGCAGAGAAAAAGCAAATGCTAACCATTGGAACCAATATTTGCTTACCATTGTAGATCACTGGTGGTTGAAATCTGATTCTTTAGGATGGTTCCATACTGTTTTCTCCTGTTGCTCACCACTGCATGCAGAGCTATAACAACAGCAAAAACCCAAAAACCAACTGACCAAAAACACCAAAAAAACCCCACTCCAAAACAATCTAGGCCTAGTTCTTTAAGGCTAACAGCTGAGAATATATATAAATCTTTGAAATAATCCCTGAATACACATAGGATAAAGCAATGTAAAGATACAGTAAGAGACAGGGGGGTTGGCCAAATAGAAAAGAAATTGAAAGGGGAAGCATGGGAAAATTAGATGACTCTCTACTACAAGCTTTCTAAACCTCTGGGCCATTGCCATTTTCATGGCTGCTAAATTTAAGCTCTTAATGTATATTTATGCTCAAATTAGTTCTGCAGCAAAGCAATTGTTATGGAGGCAGGTTAATCAATTAAAGAAGAAAAGTATAGTTATTAAGTCCAAAGTAGATTTTTCAATACTTTGGATCAGTTACTTTACTGCTTTCTTTGAAAACCCAAAATTATGGAAATCATAGACTGAAAAAAATTCCAAATTACCTCACCATAGTGAAATTAGAAAAATTGCACGCTTAAGTAGATAGAACCCAGGTTTGCAAATTCTAAGGATCTATTTCAGTTCAAGATGGCAAGCACATTCTCAAGCACATTTGTTTTCTTGTGGCTTTTCATTAAATCTGTGAGGCACAACCCAACTACCTTTGGCCTTACCAAATCCCCAGGGAGCTTCAATGAAATCTCCTCCAGAAATCCATCTTTGCACAGTTATGCATTTAGCCCTAAGGAAGTCCTGCATTTTATTTGAAGCAGAAGCTTTGCATGGGAGTCTGAGAAATCTTTTTCTCTACTTACAAATTTTAAAATATAAAATAATCATCTCTGCATGACTTTCCTCAGTTTCTGCAGAATTCTTGGAGTTTGCAGAATATTGTTTTGAATTGTACATAAGCCCATCACCTACCTTTGGCTTATCTTCAGAATTATTAGAACTTTCTTGCTTTTTCCTCAATGGCTTCTGTTTTATCTAGTTCTGATGTAAAAATATTTTTCTCTGAAGCTTGTGGTGAAGGTCCAAATCTCCTTGATTCTGTCCCCTTCTATAGTTTTATAGAAAAACATAATCTCTTTGATATCCTTGTTCTGCCTCAGGAAATTTCCCCATTTGCAACATTTTAATATTTTAAAAAAAGCATACAAAAAACCCAAACCAAAACAGAACAGAAAGCTTTCTTTACTCAGCCAGCTCCCTATCTACTGCATGACCACTGCATGATCCAGCAATTTCATAGCATGGGTGAGGCTCACCATCAACAGATTCTTCCAATTAGCAAATCAACAGCTATGGAGTTTCTTCCAGGTACTTTTAAAGATGTATACCCTGTTTTCACTGGGACAGAATTACAGGCCTGCAGGCAATTAGCAGTTTGGAGTCAGCCAGGGCAGCTGACCCCAGTTGCCTACAGGTCTATCCCAGACCATAAACATCAAGCTCATTGTAAAGGGGGAAGTTTGCTGAGATGGGGTGGTATGTGTGTGTCTCTTGCTGGGACATTCTGTTTGGAGTTCTCCTGACAATGCTCCTGCAGACTACCCTTCTTTTATTGTGATCCCTGTACCTTTGCCTAGCTTAGTATAACTTTGTATACTTTATAGTGCCATTGGTTTTATTGTTTCTTTAAATCCATTTGCATTTCAGCCCATAGATCTGCTCTCCTTTTCCTGATTTCCCTTTCTGCTGGGGAAGGATCATCAATTGATAGAGTAACTGCTGTAGTTTAGCCCCAGATATGGGATAAATATGTAGTTTATAAGCTACTAAATATGCAGTTTAGCTCCAGATATGGGCTAAATGTCAACAGTATATTACCAGATTATCAGAGGCACCTGCCCCTGCTCTGCTTCCCATGAATAATTTTTTGATACTGGTATTTTGAGAAGCACACTAACACACAAAGTCCTAAGTAATAAAAAACAAGTGAGTTTTCATTACAAAGTTTCCATTAAGCTTTCCTTGTAGCTAGGTGATAACTCAGAATGGAGTAAAAAGGTATGAATGATGAAATTCAGAGAAAAAAAAAAAAAGACTTTTTAATACTTTCAGAGACGTTTTGCAAACCTTAATGACTTGACCTTTAAATGGCTTTGTTGAGTACTAATTCACCTCCAGGCCAGGGTACTAGTTACTTACTGTGGATAAATTTACACAAATTAAACATTAATACATTCTCTGGGATTATTACTGCCTTTCCCATTTTTCAAGTGAGAAAACTGCAAGTCATTAATCCAAAGTCATACATTCAATTGATAAAAATGCTACAATTAGTGTTCAGGAATTTATCTTGTGGTGACCTGAGTAAAGCCTGGTAGCTTTGCTAATGTGGACAGAAAATCATTGCTATTCATTCTTTAAATACAATTTTTTGGGTTGGTTTTTTTTTGTGTTTTGGGGGTTTCTTTGTGTGTTTTTTGTTTTTGTTTTTGTTTTGTTTGTTGTTCTTTTTTTACTTTAAATAAAAACCTTTTCTTCTGTATGCTACTGGCCTACTGTTTAGGGAATAAATGACAGTTTCTGGTACCTACAGACATACTGTTCTTTTTATTTTCTATTGCCCGTTGGGGATGCTTGAGAAAAGCATTTTTCTGTTGAAGGAGCTCATTCTTCAATTGCATGGAAAAAAACAATTCAAGGATATAAAGCTCTTCTGTCTTAATCACTTTACATCTATGGCAGAGTCTTCTCAGATGTGTTGCAAAGTTTGGTTGTGGAGTAGGGTTTTTTTGTTGTTGTTTCTTTAACATATCCAACTATAAATATAGCTTCATTTCTTCAAATTAAATAGTGGGACAGAGCTACCTTTCATCTTAGAGAAAAACACAAACTTCTGAAATTCTTTATGGCCATTCCTACTTCCCTGTGCAGCACAAGCAATCATTCTATAAAGTTCAGCAGTAAAAAAACAAATGGGTCAATGTTTTTGATATGTTGAACACAGAGCAGTTTATAAGCAGTTGTACCAGATGGTTCTTGCATGTTTAGATATTTATGCAAAGTTTTGAAGACATAAATTAATTCCGAGAGATGAAGATACCAAAAATTACTGTCCAAATGGCTTTAGTGAGAATACCATGAATTCTCATCAACTCGACATCAGATTGCAAAGCAGAAGGAAAATCACTGATTTTCACTCTGGAATAAGTGCTAGTGATTGCAAAACCTTTGAGTAAAAGGCAAATCAATAATACATGACACTGATCTCTCCCCCTTGGTAGCTAAGATTTCCTACCTACTCCCATTGTCAAGGAGAATAGGGCAACAGACACCTAACTTCCCTCCTATTTGTAGCAGAAGGCTTTTATTTCAAAAAATGGCATCTGGGTCATAATTAATGTGTTTCATAGGGAATTGCTGTTTGATATAAAAATCAGAGATCAACTGGGCAGGTTATTCAGGTCGACAGTTGTCTCAGCTTTCCAGCTCAGCTAGTGAAGTTCTAGAACCAAATTAGGGTAAAATTTAAGATAAAGTTAGAGATTGAAGCATATACAGATTTTTTTATATTCTGTTTTAGGGAAAATCACTTCCAGAAGAAAAATTTCCTGCATTTTTTCTAGCCACTTATGCATGGCCTGATTGGATTCATGATCCTCTGGATCAACGGAACTGTGGAGCATCCTGGGCTTTTTCCACTGCAAGTAATACTAATTTTTTTATCCTTGTAAAAATATTATTGGTGTTAGATGTGTGATGGAAATTTGTAGTGATTAATAATGAAGTAATTTCAGCTTGCTGTTCACTTTTTATCTGCAAATATGAACATTTTAAATTGATATATCTTTCCCTCTAAGTTGTCCCAAAGTCTTAAAAAGTCAGTCTAAGCTGAATAATTTAGAGATTTTTTTGGTGAAAGAAAGTAGGAAATTAATTAATAAATAAATTCACTTTGTTATAATTGATAGAGTAACTTTTTTAAAAATTGCATCCCTTACTTGTAGAACTACATGCTTGACTTGAAAGCTTAAAACAGGTAGGATTTTTTTTTCTACATGTATTTATATATTTGTGCATTTGACATTGTCCAACTCTTAATATTCAATGAAGTATGATCTTTTCAAGAATTTTATGAAAAGGAAACTCTCAAACTGCTCAGATACTTGTGGAAGAAAAAAATTTTTCATATTCTATAAGCAAAGACATTCCAGTAATGCAATACAACCTCATGTGCTACAACCTCTGATTTTATGAAAAATGGACAAAAGGCATATTAGGATATGTAAAGATAGAGGAAAAAAAATACAATCAATTTTTATTACTTGCTCTGGCTAGTGGGTCCTCACAGGTACAGGTTTTTGCAACTACTTCTTTACATCACAGCAGTGAGAGAAGGAAGGAGCATTTGTGTCAGTTAATCCCAGCCCCCTGCCAAAACCAGGCAGAATGCACTCGATTACCAGTGTGTGCTGTCCAGTGTAGTTGTAAAAAAGAAAACTAAGAATGCTTCTAACAATTAATCTGACAGATTAATGCATAGATGAACAGAGTTCATTCACTGAAGGTAAGGCTTTCCAAGTACTCTGTCTAAATTTTCCCTTTCATAAGTGAGTCTTGTGATTTTAATTCACATAATTATTTTCAATGCTAAATATTATGAAATGCCTTCCCATGTTGTTTAGGTGCATCTAACATTTTCAATGTGAATTTTCAACCCTTCTTTGTTAAATTAATTGTTCCTCAATGATTACCCAAGCACTGCTCTATCATTATATAAATATATTTTATGCATATTCCAAAACTCTTCAGTAAAAACCTTTTCCACCTATGAAAATAAATTCATTATCATGTGAGACCTCACAAAAGCACAAAACACAGACATTCTCAGCTGCCACCAGCAGATTGATTGACTCTTCCAAAGTATTCTCCAAATTTCATTGAAGGCAGCATGAATTTTGATGGTGGTTTAGATGTCAAGGCATTATTTATTTATTTGTTTATTACCAGGTTGAAACATAAAGGACTAACAATAAAAAAATACCACTTAACCACAAATAATGTCAGATTAGGGCTTAATAATTGTTCCATTAGCAGTTATTAAAGGTTTAATAAGGCTAGTTAACTTAGCCTGACTTTAAATTAGTGCATAAATATATTAGTACTTAGAATTATGACTATTTAACTCAGTTCAGTTATCTAAGGTATCTATCTCAGAAGAATTTTGTGTGATAAAGGAAGAAGGTCTGATGAATCCCATTTTTACCCAATAATTCAAACATTTCCAAATACTCTTTCCAGTAAAACCAATAAATAGTTTCAGTCCTGATCTTAATTACTTCACGAAAAGATTTAGAGATTCAGCTGCATAGAGATGGCAGAGTATATGCAACTTCTGCTGAAGTCACCCAGTGATGAATATGCATTTACAAACATGGTAGAGACTGTCAGGTTAATTCTGTAAATGCTTCATCTGATGTTTAGATATGTGGGATTTTGTGATAATTAGTAAATATATGTATTTGTAATATTACAGTAAACAGCAGAAAATACCAAAGTTGTGTTTCAGTGCCTCTTTCACAGTAACCAGCATGAAGTTGTGAGTTGTTACTTGGTTTTGATAATGGAAAATTTATTTCAAAATAGGTGTCGCAGCAGATAGAATAGCAATTCATTCCAAGGGTCAGATCACAGACAACCTTTCTGCTCAGAATTTGATCTCTTGTGATACCAGGAATCAACATGGATGCAATGGTGGAAGTATTGATGGTGCTTGGAGATACCTCAAAACACATGGGTAAGTGGAAGATTCAATGTGCCTTTATTTGAGTAATTCAGATTGTTAGTAAGTGCATTTTAAAATCTTTGTTTCCTTCAACTTATTAATGTAAAAAGAGTGTTCTGTTAGTCAGATGGTCAAAATGACTGAACAATTCAGGATATGCTACTTTAACAAATTTCATTTCTCCTCTTCATTCTTGGATGCAATGAAGGCTTTTAACCTGTGCTTCAAAGCACCACTTTTACATGCCAACAGGACACCAATTATTTGTACCCAAAACTTCAAAAAAATGAATATCTTTTTATGTCAACAATTGTTCCCCAAAATATGAGCAAATGTTCTCTTTATAGTGCCATAAAAATGGAAGGCTGGAGACTTTTTAGATAAAAGAAACTAAAAGACCTATAGCTTTCCACCAGCATTTCTGTAGAAAATGTAGATAAAATTAGAAAATGGTTAATTTATCTTTAAAATTTTCTGCTGCAAATATGTCAATTTCACAAGCCGTTTTTTCTAAATGGATCCTGCTGACAATTGGTAATTTATTTATCTTATTCAGTGTGAACTTTCATGCATTATCAATGAAATGAATGTTCTAGGTGACAAGTGCTAGAACACATTTTCTCTCTCCCTTTGGAGAAGTGTTGGGAAACTTAATCATAAGCACCATGCATATGAATTGAAGCAAGTGTCCTCCAGTTGAAGATATGAGACATTTACATTTTTGAAGAATAAGTGATTTACTTAAAACAGAGTAGTTGTAAATTAGAAGCTTGAAATAATCTGCCAAAAATGTTTAAGTAAATTTCTTACCAACTTTTTTTTTTTTAATTATTATTTTTTAACTGTCTGTACAGGGTTGTATCCTATGCTTGTTATCCCTCATTTTGGAATGATCACCTTCATCCATCAGGTGAAAATCACTGTTATGTGTCAAGTGACTATGGAAAAAACTATACAAATGGTCCATGTCCCAATGCTTTCGAAAAATCCAATCGGTTATACCGGTGTGCCTCTCACTACAGGGTCTCCTCAAAAGTAAGTTAATGCTGTTCACACATCATCTCACATGTTTTTCTCCTTTGGGGCTTGAAAATTATCTGGTATATGGAAATATGCTCACTTGAAGACTAGAGCTGTGAATTTTCCAGAAATACAGAAATATAAGTACATTTATGCTATATATATGTGCACAATGATGATTTAGTGTGAGTTTTCATTTAATTTAATGAATGTATTACCTTCCCTTGACCTTTCTGCTGCTGCTTTCACCTCCTCTCAGGAAACCAATATAATGAAAGAAATCATGGACAAAGGACCAGTGCAAGGTATGGTAAGTTTGGAAGATGATATTGTTATTTAAGTCATTAAAATATACAATGTCTTTGTATCAAAATGTTCAAAAATACTGTGCATTTACAATCATGTATGATGCTGGCATCACCCAAAACTTCATGTTTCTGCTCATATCCCAGCCCAGTGTAACTGGAGGGTTTGAGGGATGTGGCATTTGGGCTGACAGGGCAAATGTGCTGATGCAGAATGTCCACCCCTTTTAGATTGCTGGCTGATGCAAAACAAAAGCATTTTACTTCAGGGGACTTCTGCATTTCCACTGCTCTCAATTTTATAATGAATTATCATAGTCTCCAATTTATTAATGAAATACACTCAATTATTCATTTAATCCATGTCAGTACTTCATGGAGTTGAACACACTTCTAAAAGCTCTTTACACAGGCAGTTGCAATTAATCTGAAGCTCAGACTTAACAAATAGTATCAGTATTTTATGTTCTGCTGAAGTTTGTTGCTCAAGAAACTTATACTTTCCCATGCAGTATTTGTACTCTTGTATCATTGCATACATGCATACATAAAGGATATGTATGCATAGATATACATATATAGAGACATATACTCAAATACTTATACACACACTAAATGTATATACAATATGTAATCATAGATAGAACTCTCTGAAATAGGCCAAAGTTATTCTGGAAATACACATATTTTATATTTCATTTCAGTGGGAATAATTTAGGTATGATGTTCTTTCACAGAGCCAAGATCATGTGTTTGATTTAGAGTTGCTAATATGGAATACATTGTTTTCTGAAACTCAACATATGAACCTTGATTTCAAAGAACAATGTGATTTAGAAATGAAACTACCTCCTCCTGTGTCAGCCTGACAATAGACACAATCTAACTTCAGATTTCCTATGGGAGAATTAGATTTTGCAGTCCTTGAACATACCCATTTTTTTGGCCTCCATTTGGCCAAGGTATAACAAGAAGATCCAGAGAAGCCTCCACATTAGTTTTTTGAGTGACTCACCCCCTTCACTTCTCCTCTAATATCCTCTCCTGGACTAAGGTCAGTGGGAATCTTCTTCCCTCTTTCTGTTCTTTTGTGCTGCTTTCAAGCTCTCCCTCCCCAGGCTCCTCTGCAAATCAGAAACTTTAAATGCCTGGTATTGTATAGAGCAGTGCAGGGACATCCATGGACATTAAATTCCTAGCTCTATATATACACCGCTGAGCCTGGGGGTGGAAAAGAGTCAACTTTTGCAGAGAGCTCCAATGGAGTCCTGAGCCTGCAGCTAAAAAACAAGAATAAACTTCATACTATTTTCCACTTGATTTTCTGCTGTCATTATATCTGAGCTCTGGTTCTGAGGGTAGTTTGGCAAAAGATGTAAGATTATTCAGTAAGATTATTCAACTGTTTTTCTGGTTTAACTGATAGAGCTCTCCTCCAGACTTGCCACCTAGGTAACATCACAGCCACTTAATTCCCTGTATGTCGCTCTCAGCATTCATTTTTTATGTGAGTGACCTCATTAGCAAAGTATATTTGTAGCCAGATTTCTTGGGCAAGTAGGCTCATTTGACCATGTTTTGACCTATTTTCTTTCACCCCCTAAAATTTGTGAATGTGTGTTTTCAGTCAAGCATGACAGAGACTGAGAGGTTGTAAAGATAGTTAATTTTCTTCAAGTTTGTGAAAACACACATGTAGGAAAAGAGAAATTTGAAAATGTGCAGACAGAAAAAAAAATGCAGCATGAGCTCACCCTACTGGATACTGCAGTTCTATACCAGACACATAAGTTATTAATGCTCTAACCACATAAAAATGGTGAGTGAAATTTGTGCTTTTTGGGACTCCCAAGTTACAAGACATTAGGAAATGGGGTTTCACTAACTGTCATGTTCCAGCTGTGTGGCAATCTAAGACTGTTAAAAATCACACACTAAAAGTAGGTTGGAGTTAAGTTTGTATTTAATGCTTCTGTTTTACTGGAATTTAAAGGTAATCACAGAATCATCCAGATGAAATAAGAGCTCTACTCTACATGCCCACTGTTAAACCATGTCCTTCAGTACCTCATCTACCTGACTTTTAAACACAGACTGGGCTGGTGATTCAATCACTTCCCTGGGCAGCCTGTTTCAGTTCTTGACAACAATTTTGGTGAAAAACTTCTTCCTAATATCCAGCCTAAACCACCCCTTGTGCAACTTGAGGCCATTTCCTCTGATCTTAGCACTTGTTACTTGGGAGAAGAGACCAGCACCCACCTCACTATGACCTCCCTTCATGTAGTTGTAGAGAGCAATACGATCTCCCCTCAACCTCCTATTCTTCAGAATAAATAGACCCAGATCCCTCAGCCACTTCTCATAAGACTTGTGCTCTAGACCCTTCACTAACTTAGTCTCCCTTCTTTGGAACTGCTTCAGCACCTTAATGTTCTTCTTGAAGTGAGGGACCCAACACTGAACACAGTATTTGAGGTGTGGCCTCATCATTGGGCATTCTTCTTACTATATAGGAACTCCCATGATAGGGAGTTTCCATGACAGAAAAACCTAATTAACTTAACAAGAGACCTTTGAGAGAACTTTGTTGGAATATTTCCCTTGGTTAAATTACAGCAGGGAACTTCCAAGCAATTAGTGAAATTAGTGTAATTACAAAGTACACTTATGCAGTCCAACACAAAGCAAAAATCTCACTGGTAAAATGCAAGGAACAAACAAGAATAGAACAATATTTACTGACTGTACTGATTATTTATTTGTTTGTTTGTTTGTTTATTTAGCTATAATGAAAGTGTATGAAGATTTTTTCCTTTACAAAGAGGGAATCTATAAACACTCCCAGAAAGCAGGATCTAAATGGAAAACGCATTCAGTCAAACTCCTGGGGTGAGTAAAGTATATTCTTTTACACTTTTCCTCTGTCAGTCACATATGCAGTAAAATGTTAGTAACCAGTTTAGAACCCAAAGGTTTCACTCTCACAGGTGGAGAAATGTTATCTCCCAATATTTGTTTTCAGGTTACTAAATACTATTTGGTCATTTTAACAAATGCCTCTCAATTAGTCTTTGTTCATATTTCAAGGATTAGTACTTACAGCAGCAAGTAAAATAGAAATAAGAATTCAAGCTAAATTTTTCATTTATATCATGTATTTCTTTATAATGTAGAAAATACACACTCAGATGCCTACCTTACCAACCAAGAAAGAATATTTAGAGATTTGTTTTCTCTGAGGAATCTAAACTTAATTTAAGTTTAAAGCAGAAGCTGTGCTTGGATGCCATGGCATGTTTTATAGGTGCAACTAAGGGATACAATGCAGAATGAAGTTCTCCAAGCAGTAAGGCTGAAATAATGAAAACTCCTGAAGTATAACTTTAAATGTGGGACAAAAGAAAAAAAAAAAAAAAATTGCAACGATCAAATGTAACAGTTATGCTGAGAAATCTATTTTAGAAAATTGAATAATCCATTTTAGAAAATATGTCCCCCTTTCCTAAAAGTACTGCTGCAGAAATACAATCCACATTGCAGTTTTTTGAAAGACTTGTTTCCTCTTTAGAAGGTATATTAGTATGAATGAGGCAAAAAATCCCCAGAAATGCTCTTGATGGAGCTGGCGTTCATTCCCAGAGGCAAGATATCAAATCAAACTGGCATGTGGCTACAAACACTGCATCATTGAACAATATGTATGGAGTGGTGTTCACAAAACAACAGCTGTTTCCATTGCAGCTCAGTGCTTTTTCAGACTGAGAGAAGAATGTTAGCCTGGGAGAAATGAGAACTGGTGAATCTCAAATGATCTTTGGAATAAGCCTGGACAAACAGGGCCGAGTCTTAGGCAAGGTTTGGTAAACAGGCTTAGGATGTCATGCCACAGCTGCTGCCAGTAAAGGTCAGAATCTGTAGAGATGACACTCAGTTTCACCTCTCCTGCTGAGTCCTACTCCTGATTGACACACTAACCCCAAGTTGATCCATAAATAGTAAATCAACCTTACTACCTGCTCTTTAGGCTACAGATTAAAAAAAAACTTGCCCCACCACATTCTCTTAATGTACTTATTTAACTGTTATGCAAAATCTGTAAATTGTATACAAAATGTAATAATCTGTGGAACTGTAGACTAAATGAAGATAGAATTTGTTTGGTCCAAATGCATTTTAAATTGGCAACGCTGTCTTAAACCAAGTTCCTAGATCATTGAATACTTTAGAAGGGATCTCTGAAGGTCATCTACTTTAATCCCTCAGCTTGAAGAAGAGTCACCTTTACAGCTAAGGTTCATGGGGCTTCTCCTGTTGCATTTTGGATATCTCTGAGGACGGATATGCCATAACATCCCACACCACTAGTGCCTAACCACTCTTGTTTTAACATACTTTTTTTCTTTTTTGCCCTATTGTAATTTCCCTTGCTGAAAATGGTGATTTATCTTCTAACTGTTGGTTGTGTATGTATCAGGAAAGCCTGCTTTATCTTCTTTCTACCTGCCCTTTATAAAGCAGAGGATAACAAACAGAACTCCCTTGAGCTATAGATCCTGAAGGCTGAATAAAGCCAGCTCCCTCAGCCTTTCCTTGTACATCACATGCTGCAGATCCCAAATATTTAATTGGACTTCTGGTCTTGCTCCAACCTGTTAATTTCTTTAGGGAAGCCCAAAACTGGGCACAGTGATCTGTATGCAGAATGACAGGTCCTGAATAAAAGGAATTAGTCACTTTTCTTGATCCACTGGCTGCACTTGTGTAAATGAATTTCATGTATTTTAGTTTAGAATATCCATAGGCATTGATTAGGAAGTAAGCAGCTCTTCTTAAAATAAGACATATGTCAAATACCTCTGTTTGTATGTGACTATGCTGGAACAAAAACTAGGAAGTAAAATGAATGGATATGTTATAGTCAAGAACAAAAAATTATCCTTTCTTATTTGGCTTATAAGTTGTCTTCCATTCAGAAATACTTTTATCAGTGTATGAAAGTAGAAGCTGAATTTTTTGGGGTTTTTTTTTTAGAACATAACAAATGTTGGAAAAAAAAAAAAATTGTAAACATATAAGTCTGCAGGAACTGATCATCATCCTGTTCAAATAAGTGTGAGAGTTAATGTGTAGTACTTAATGAGGGAATACATTATTATAAATTCAAGGTAATTTTCCTCTGTCTTTAGACTAATATAAATATTGGACATTCACACTGCAGCTGATGTAGTTGTTTTAGTAAAATGGTCATGAGGAAAGAAGTAAATCTGAATCTTATATGAAATGAGATAGCCTGTTATTTATATATATTTTTTTTAATTATTCTCATGACAGATTCTATCTGAAATATATTTGGCAAAGAAATGGCAAATATTATTGATCCCTGAACTTTAATGTGGTAATTCAAAGAAAAACTATCATGAGACTTTTACCTTTCTAAAAAAAACCAATTATATTCAATGGTCATTTTGACCAAGACTGTTTTTATGATCCCTTCATTTAATGAGCAGTAGCTACATTTGTGCTGGCAAATGTAATCCAGACTTCACCACTCTGATAGCCATCAATTTGTCTGGCTTTTTTTTTCCCTTTGGCTGGGAGTGCTGCTATTCCACATAGAGTAGGGTTCACTGTTAACCAAGGACAGCTGATGACACTGCAGCTGTTCAAATATTTTAACAAAAATGACACAAAAATCCTAATTTCCGCATTTACAATATAGGATCAAAAGGATGTAGGATCTCTGACATGTCAAAGATGTCAGAGAAACATCAAGTGAGTTTACAGGTCATCCTCCACACTATGCAGTAAAACATATTAGGTTATCAGCAATTTAATTTAAGATGAGAAAAGTTGGGAACATTTTCAGTCCCAAGTCACCAGCTATTTTTGTAAATGTGTTGGATGAGATCTTTAAAAAAATGTTCCTAGGGATCTTCAGATAAATTGAAGAAATGTACCCCATTAATTTCAACACTCCTACACAGTTCAGTTCATTGGACAAACTCTGCAGAGGGGAGATCATGCCAATAAAAACTGTTTCTTGCAATGATAAACCTTAATTAAGTTTCTGTAGTCCCTAATGGCTATTTCACTTGTGGCTAGCTGTATGCTTATCTTGATTTTTGTTATTATCAGAGGTTGCTATTTAAAAATGAAGATGATATGCTTTGTTCTGATACTGGTATTAGGACAACAAACAACTAACTTGTTTGAAGCTACAAAATGTGAACATATGCATCAAAGGTCTCACTAGTACCATGTCTTGTAACAGGTGGGGAGCACTACCAGACAAAAATGGATATAAACAAAAGTTCTGGGTAAGTAAATATTTAATGTTGTGTTTTGAGGCAGAAGAAAAAAAAAAAAATCTCTACAACACAGAATATCTAAAACCGTTTACTTTTACTGACTCTCACTGAGTCTCTATTTTTCCTTCCCTTTAAAGTCTCCTGAACAATTCTGTTCCCTTTGTGGCAACTTGTATCATGCTAACCCTTGAACTATAGTGTCACCTGCCTTACTTTCAAAGACTGTTTCATTCAATCTCTCATCTGTGTTTATTCCTACACTGTTTCTTCTGTCTCAAGTCTTATTAAAATTCTCAAATGTTATTCAGATTTCCCATGAAGACTCAGTTCTTTTTGATACCTACAAATGAAAGTCAATAAAAGTAATCAATGTTATTTGTAAAAGCAATTGGAAAAGACAAGGTATCTATTTAAACAGTTGGCAAATGTTATCCAGCTATCGGGGAAAAAAAACCAAACCCATTTAAAAAAAACCAAAACATTGGCTTTCAGACATTTAGATTGTCAGATTTTATCACTTTGATTATGATTACTGTCTCAACTCATTATTCCTGTCTTCAGCAGAAGGTAATTTGAAATTTACACAGCTGATGGCAGGGCTTATGGTAGGTAATTTCACAGACATCTAGGGCAAAACTTCTACTGACTTCATAAGAAAATACACTGCTCAGTATGTCAATAGCTGCCTGAATGAAAACTCATCTATTAAAAGTCAGCTTTTTCTTACCTTCGTTGTCTTTTCAACAGATTAATTACAATTGAAATTTTCACCATTGTTTCATTGACCACTTTCTTCAGCCAATGGTTGGATTATCTAACGCTTTCTACTTCAATTTATCAAACTGTCTTGTATAAATATTTCATTTGTATTAATATTATTCCACCTTATTATGGGTTTGGAACTGAAATCTTGATCAAAACATAAAGGAACAAATTATTAGAAATCAGAAAATTATGCATTCAGATTCTAAGTGCACCGAATCTGAAAAACTGTGTTTCTTATAAAAAAATAAACTAATATGTTTAATTTCCTAAACTAAACTAAATTAATTTTGCATTTTCCACCTTGCATTTTTAAATACTACTTTACAATTAAAATTTATGGGTTTCTCTTTGTTTTTCTTTAGATTGCTGCAAATTCCTGGGGCAAATCTTGGGGAGAAAATGGTTATTTTAGGATTCTACGTGGACAAAATGAGTGTGATATTGAGAAGCTGATTTTAGCTACTTTGGGGTAGCCATACTCTTCTACTTTAATTGTATTGTACTGTACACTGCTATATATATATGGTTTTCATTGTTATGTATTGAGTCTTTCTGGAGAAATAAAGTTGTCTTCTATGTACATTATTTTTCTTTCTGTTATGGCTCATCATGTCTTCCTGAATTGAACACATTGCAGCAGCCATCACAATGCTCTCAGATCTCACTCCTTCATACTAACAGCAAATTGTATCCAGGACTACTGAAAACCTTGGTGTCTGACAGAGCAGGAAGTTGCCTCTTCTATTATTTGTATCTCACCATTATTATGTTATACTGCTAATGCTTGATTCAACAGTACCTGAAAGACATGGAGTTACACTGTTAGTATTAATCTCTTTGTATTTCACTACACGGACAATGAACTGCTGGATTGTGTTCAAAGAAGGGCAGTGAAGCTGGTAGGGTCTAGAGAACTTACAAGAAGAGTCTGAGAGAACTGTGGTTGTTTAGCCTGAAGAAAATTAGCCTCTAGGGAGACCTTATCACTCTTGACAACTGCCAGAAAGGAGGTTGTAGCAAGGTAGGGGTCGGTCGGTTCTCACAAGTAACAAGTGATAGGACAAGAGGAAATGTCTTCAGGTTGCACCAGGGGAGGTTTAGATTGGACATTGCTTCGTCAAAAGGGTTGTCAGAAACTGGAACAGACTGCCCAGGGAAGTGGTGGAGTCACCATTCCTGGGGGTATTTAAAAGACATGTAGATGTGGCACATCCTGCTTCCACAGCCACAAATAAAAATGTACCATTTTAATAATGTAATTAAATGAACATAAATAATAATAATAAAATATTTTATCTTCCATCAAGTCTAGACTCCACTAACTCCTGAACTGTTTGCTTTTCACACACTCTTCAACATCGAAACAGACATGTGCCATCATTCCCAACAGCCTGTTTCCAATGGAAAAAGAAAGAAAAGATATTCTGCTGTTTGTTTCCACTGACACATTTGTAGTCCAGTTCTGGACAGTTCTGGGAGTTAGCCAGCAGGATCAGTAGTGCAGACAAGGCACCCAGACCCCCTTTCACCACTCCTAATGCTCCCATAGCTGCTTCTGTCTGAAGGTAGCCTACTGGCATGCATCATCTCCTATCAGCATTGCTTCCAATCTTGATAGGCTTGAGGACTATTTTGCTAATTTGTTAATTAAAATTATCTTACAATCATTGAAATAAGAAGAAATTAACTACTTTCTACTACTTTTAGTTTCAACTAATCCAAAGCCCAGATGCCAACAGTAATAATCAATAACATTATCTGTGAAATAATCTGGAATATTAAATAGGTGGAGGAAAAAACTGTAATAGACATGTTGGAGTGGATTCAGAAGAGGATCACAAAAATGATCAGAGGACTGGAACACCTCTCCTGTGAGGAAAGGTTGCCTTATTGCAGCCTCCCCTTTAAAGGGGGCTTATAAGAAAGATAGGGACAAACTTCTTAGCAGGGGTCTGATGCAACAGGACAAGGGGTAATGGTTTTAAACTAAAAGAGGGTAGATTTAAACTAGACATAAGTAAGACATTTTTTACACTGAGGCAGGTGAGACACCTGAACATATTGTCCAGAGATGGTAGATTCTCCATCACTGGAAACTTTCAAGGTGAGATTGGATGGGTCCCTGAACAAGCTGATCTAGTTGAAGATATCCCTGCTAACTGCAGGGGGCTTGGACTAGATGACCTTTAAAGGTGCCTTCCAATCCAAACCATTATATGATTCTGTGATTTTTTTTCAGCCTCTCCATCACTAATGCTCAGCCATGCCTGCTAGCTTGCACTAAAAGTGTCACCTAGCCTGGAGCTTTTTCCTGTATGAATAGAAAGGGACAATATGTGACTCACTAGTTCAATAGAGAGCTCATCAGCTTTAAATCACTAGCATTACTAATGGTCTGTGGGAACTGCAGAAAAGGGTGGTACCAGGCAATGCAGGAATGACTTTGTATTTGTGACATGGTGTAAATTTCCTTTTCCGTAAAAACAAGAAGTAACATTTTTTATTGGAAGAAAAAAAAAAACTAACTAAAACCAAATAAATCTCCATCTAGGTTACACATGAATAATATTTTTTTGTTAACAACATGCTATATGAAGTTTTGATTAGTTGTCAGTCGAACTGTAAACTTTAAAACTGAGTGTGGAAATAGCTAGAATAATATGTCATGGGACCTGCTACCTGACAGTATTCATAACTAATGGAAAAATTCCACTCTAAATTCATATATATTTAGAAATATTTTCAGACAGAACTCTGAACAGGAATACCTATGAAGTTTTGGAGAGTTTGAAGCTTCCTAGTATTAACTGACTATGCTCATTTTGCAATTTATATTGATCATCCTTCAGGACTTTCCCATAATCAGATTCTAACTAGTGCTGACAGTATCTAATAGATGAGCACTGTCAATGCCTTTTGAGATGGCTTTAAGTGGAAATTAATTTTAAAATTAAACCATCTAACGAGCCAATAAATGAACCCATCTATTTTCACACTATTGTTACCCTTTTATGTCTATCCTATTCTTATAGAAACATTACCCATCTGCTAAATGATAGCAAATCAGACCCTGAGGATTGGCTTTCTACTGCGTGGAGAGCACTGTCAAACCTGGTAATAGTCTATGAGTGAACCATTTTGTTCACAGGGAGGTGCCAATAAAAGCACTGAGTTTCTGAAGCCAATTGCTCTGATGAGGGGCCTGAGTTGTGAGCAGACGCATGAGTCATAGGGAGCTGCCTCTACACCTGGCTCCTGTCAGAGATTTGTGGGCCACTCTTACTTTACAAATCACTGCACTAAACTTGGCAAGACCCGTCTCCCCCAGCTCTGGAGTTTGCACATCATCATTAGGAAGTCTGAAAAATTAATGACACATGTCAAAATAGGGATTTTAATTTCATGTTACTATCCCAGAATCATGTCTGATGAAAATGTTTTTACACAGCCATATGATAGCACTAAAGCACAGTATGTGATAAAATTGAGAGAAGAGAAGCATTTGAACTCCTCACCTAATAAGTACAATTGCTTGAGAACAAAAAGTTAAAGGCAGCCAGGCTGAAAAATTATGTTGAAGCAGAGAGAAAGATTCTACCAGTGTGATATTTAAAACCTTCAAATTATGGGAGAAGTAGGGTATATGAACATCCTTTTGAATGCCATCTTTAGAGAGCTAAGAAGAGTCTGTACAGCACTTTGTTGCTGATAACCTGCCTTTATGTGTGGGATGTAATATGTGGCATGGATTTTACCTGCCTTAAGCAGTTGTTTTCTTATCTACCAAGCATCCTACTCCTCTTTCTGTCCGCATTTGTAAAAGCTGTATTTTTAAAAGCTGCACAAAGTGGAGATGTGTAGTGACTCATCTCAGTTCATCCTGTATTTTTCCCCTTCACTGATGTATGTTCTTGTTTGCCTGAATGTATCATATTTTAGATGACCCCTCAACATCTGAGAGGGAGCAGCTTCTCTTACCAGGACTCCACACAAGCCATCTTGGCAGGACTGAAGTCTGCAAAGCAAAACCCTCAGGAAAACAGCTCCTCTCAGACTGTCAGACAGACAGGGTGCAACAAAGACTTTGAAGATAAGAGGCACCAGTGGTAATAGAAGATTTTGGCAGGACCAACAACTGTGTGCATTTAAGAGGAATTTTGAGGAGTTTGGAGAGGAATCTAAAAAGACAAAAATTAGGCTTTTCCCTCTACACCAAATTGTATGATGCTATAATATGCAGCAGAATGAAATATAATGTAGTTATAACAGCTCCATTTTTCTTCTATTCTCTGTATTGTGAGCAGTGTGGAAAAAATTGTACTGAACACTAGCATTGCTTTTCCATATGGCATACTAAAAAAAAAAAGAAATCCACAATTACCGTATAAATTGTGTTTAAAATTTAAGATCTTAAAGATAAAACTTAAGGCAATTATAGAAATACTGCTTTTCAAAAGATGCCTGATTTAAACAGAAATTCCCAATTGTTCTGAGAAATGGTGTGCAAGTCAGGAGGAGTGATCCCCCTTGCACTGTAATAAACATAACTGCTTCCCAGGTTGTAGAGTTTGATTCTGCAAGTCACTACAGGTATGTGTTCTTAAACTGTTTCCTGCTTATGTTCCATGAGATTGTATTTCCTTTTGTCTTCTGTGTGCATCTTTCTACTCACATCTCTGTCATACATAGTAAAATAACAGGAAGGGAAAGAGAAACATGCAGAAGCAGCAGGAACAGTTTCATGAATGCAGATAAAGATGGACTTTGTTCAATAAATTATTACAGTGTGTTTCTGAGTGTGAATAGCTAAGTTTTCCCATTTGCAAGTATTAAATAATCACATTGCTATAAAAGAGAATTGTCAGGAGGAGGAAGGAAGGAGGCAGAGCTCTTCTGGAAATCTGCAAAAGTTAGGGTGTACTGAGCATAATTAAAAGCAATAGGACAGAAGTAATAGAAGGAAAAGACAGGGGCTTCAGCACACACTGGCCTTCCTTTTTAAAGTGTCTGTGGTCAGCAGTGTCTGGAGGCTGTAGTGAGAGGGATGGGAGAAACTGTAGCAGAGACATAAGGAGTCCTCAGCCAGGCTGACACCTAGTCTGCTCAGCACTCTCTGTGGACCTGATTTCCCAGACAAGTGAGTGAGGTTTAGAAGGGAATGGATTATGATTTTACACCTTGTGGAAAAGGACAGCACATTGTATTTCACACACTGTCTGATGTGTAATCTAGCTAGAAAATGACAGCTGCTTACATAGTACTATGCTAATTTGAAAAGAGACCAGACTGGTGTCAATCACATCAGGTAATTTCCTTCTTTCTACAAATACACAATGTATATACAAATAGATAGAGGCAAATCAAACCTAATTGAAGGCTTATCCAGTTTAGTTTCATACACCACTCATACAATCTTTTTAAACATTCTTCCAAAGCTACAGGGTAAAAGACCTGATGAATATTGGTTTTTTTCTGCAGGATGAAGTCCACTGTCCTATTTATAACACAGACAAAAAGCAACAGCTAGTTTGTCTTCACCCTGTGCTTAATTTTTGTACAATTAGTTGACAGCTGTGTATCAAGATGCATGCAAATTCTTGTCTCATCTACAACATCTCTGTCATCTAGAAAACTGAAAAGTTAGACTTAAAAACAAATAGTATATTTTGGTTTTGGTCAGCATAAGGCATTTATTGACAGTGTCCCACTGACTAATTCCTGAGGTATGACAATTTCTTCTGAGGTTCTAATGTTTCTTTATATTAACTTAAAATGCCGTAGTAAAAAATAAATAAATCTATGTTTATAAGTTATTTTAAAAATAAACTTAATATATAAAAAGTCAGCACTTTCAAAATCAGAATACAAAAGGTGATAAATGTCCAAATTTTACCTGTTTTGGAGGAATATAACTGAGGTCATTTTGATCTGAAGTTACAAACAACTACATATGCGAGACTGCTTTCAAAATCTCAAATTAATCAAAACATTGTCTCCTTCTTCAAAACAACCAATTAAGCACTAGACCACTATGAATAATTGATATATATTGAACATGGTGGTCAGAATATAGATCAGAATCTCTTATCAAAATTTATTTGTAGTGTTACATTGAAAGCAGACCCTTTCTTGTGATGAAGTGTTTCAGTCAATACTTGAATAAACGATAAGCACAGAAGTCCTGAATACTGATGATCAGTGTATTGATTAAAATTGTTTTGCAAGACTCATTTCCTGATGAGATAATTTTACCTTAATATGTCACAAATCTGTTTCCTTGATGGAAACTTTATAGACTTTAGATCATCTGAAGTGCATCTACATCAATCAATGCATGCAATATGAGCAACAAACAGGGGGAGCTTGAAGCCATAATGAAACAGGAATACTATGACATAGTGGCTATCACAGAAATGTGGTGAGATGCCTCACATGACTGTAGTGCCACAGTCAATGGCTACAAGCTCTTCAGGAAGAATAGACAGGGAAGAAGAGATGGTTCAGTGGCTCTGTATATTAGTGAATGCTATGAGAGCTTGGAAATCAAGTATAGTGATGATGGGGTTGAGAGTGTTTGGATTAGGTTAAGGACCAATAAAGCTAATATCACTATTGGAGTCTGCTATAGACCTCCCAGTCAAAGCAGTGAGGTGGATGAAGCTTTCTATAAGCAGTTGGGAGAAATGTCACTGTCATTTGCCATTGTTCTTGTGGTGGGGGGTTTAATCTCCCATGTATCTGCTGGGAATACAATAAAGAGGGAAGAATTCAAGAGGTTTCTGGAATGTGTGGAGAATAACTTCCTCACACAGCTGGTAAGTGAGCTGACCAGGGAAGGTGGCCTCCTGGACCTGCTTCTTGGGAACAGGGAGGAACTGTGGGGGAAGTAAAGGTTTGGAAACCATCTAGGGCACAGTGACCATGAGATCACTGAGTTCTCAGTCTTTGGAGAAACAAGGAGAGGGGTTAGTAAAACTGCCACTTTAGACTTCCAGAGGGTAAACTTTAACCTTCAGGAGAGTGATTGACAAACTCCCTTGGGAGGCTTCCCTGAAGGATATAGGAGCCCAGGACAGCTGGACATATTTCAAGAAGTCTTAAAGACACAGGAACAGGCTGTCCCTGTGTGCTGAAAAACAAGTAAGTAGTGAAGGAGACCAGCCTGGATAAATAGGGATCTTTGGCTGGACCTCAAGAACAAAAGGGAGTCTTTGGAAGAGCAGGCAGGTCTCTCATTAATATTATAAAGGTGTAGTGAAGCTATGCAGGGAGAAAATTAGGAGAGCCAAAGCACAGAGAGTGCTCAACCTAGCTACAGCTGTTGAAGATAATAAAAAATGTTTCTGTAAATTCATTAACAACAAAAAGAGGATTAGGGAGAATCTTAATTCTTTTTTTGGATGCAGAGGGAAACACAGTAACAAAGGATGAGGAAAAGGCTGAGGTGCTCAATGCTTACTCTGCCTCAGTCTTTAGCTGTGGAATCAGTTGTTCCCTGGACACCCAGCCTCAGGAGCCAGGAGACAGGGAGGGGAAACAGAGAGAGGTCATTGCATTTAAAGAGGAAGTGGTCAGGGACCTGCTACACACTTGCATGCACACAAGTCTATGGAATCGGATGGGTTACACCCAAAGAGTGCTGAAAGTGTTGGCAGATCAGCTCACCAAGACACTTACCATTATTTACCTGAAGTCCTGCCTAACTGGAGAGGTCTCCATGGACTGAAGAATAGCAAATATAATACCTGTCTACAAGAAAGACAGAAAGGATGAACTGGGAAACTATAGACCTGTCAGTCGGACCTTGGTACCAGGGAAGGTCATGGAGCATTGAGGACCATTTCAAGTCATACAGAGGACAGGCAGGAGATCAGGCCCAGTCAGCATGGGTTTATGAATGGCAGGTCCTGCCTGATGAATCTGATCTCCTTCTATAACAAGATGACCTGACTAATGGATGAGGGAGAGGCTGTGGATATTGTCTACCTAGACTTTCAAAAAGCTTTTGACACTGTTTCCCATATAATTCTTATCGAAAAACTGTCTGCTCATGGCCTGGATGAGATTGATCTTTGGACTGGATGAGCATGCAATCTGCTGGATCAAGCTGAATGGATGAGCCCAGAGAGTGGTGCTCAATGGAGTTCAATCCAGCTGGCAGCAGGTTACAAGTTGTGCTCCCCAGGGCTCAGTGTCGGGGCCTTTTCTGTTTAACATCTTTATTGATGACCTTGATAAGGGCAAAGAGTGTGTCACTATTAAGTTTGCAGATGATACTTTTAGGTGGGAGTGTTGATCTGCATGAGGATAGGGAGGCTCTACAGAGAGACTTGGGTAGGTTGGATTGATGGGCCAGGATTAACAGTATGAGTTTCAATAAGGCCAAGTGCCAGGTCCTGCACTTAGGCCACAACCCAATGCAAAGATACAGGCTTGAGGAAGTGTGGATGGAAAGCTGTCTGGTAGAAAAGGACCTGGGGGTTTCTAATTGACAAGTGGCTGAATATGAATCAGCAGTGTGCCCAGATATAACAAATAATTTCCCAGAATTTAACTAGAAGTGAAAAAAAAAGAGTGCAAACCAGTGGGCTTCCAAATAGAGTATTTCAAACCATAACAGTGGTACAGTATCTTCTAGCTCTCCTTTGCATCAGAGAAATGAGGTCTTATGGACACACAGACAAGTTGGGGTGAAGTTCATACTTCTTGTATTTTTTAAGAAGAGCTATAAAATGACATTGACTTGAAATTTGTGTAAGTAGGCTCAATATTCCATTGTGATATATACTGCAGATGGTATATACTGAACAATCCAGACACAGATAATATTGAAGCTCCACATCCATCTCACTGATGACAAAAAATGCAATGCATAACTTTTTAAAATCCCTGTAGCTGATATAACCTCAAGTTTTGCATGACTTAACAATTTAACATAACAGAGTGGTTTTAAACTCAGTTGGCAGGGACAGAACCACTTAGTAAGAAAAGCACAAACTCATGATTTACAGATCCTGTGTCTCAGGTTGAAAAGCAGATGGTTCACTGCCAAGTCTCCACCATTAAATTGCAATTGCAATGGGTCAGATTAAATTAACATGCAAACAAAGTGCAAAGCCAAGATAAACCCCATTTTTATATCAGAATGTATTGTGCATTGAAAACTCATGCTGAACACCTTTATGCTGAAAAATAAGGACATAAAGCTGTGTAAATTAACAGAAAATAATGTGTATTTTCTTCATTTTGTAATATGGGAAAAAAAAAAAAAAGTGTGTAGATTTTTCCTGTCTCGTTCCTCTCAGAATTGCTCAGTGAACATGCTGCCTTGCACAAAATTACCTTAAAGGTGACCTTACAAGAACACTAAATCAAAAGCTAAAATCTAACTGACATAATTTGGAAGATTTTTTTGAAGACAAAGAATAGCATTCACTTTTTTCTATCTCCAAAACAAGATAACCTTGGCAATTACTGTCTACAGAAAGCACTTCTGAAATTGAGAGCAGCTGAAATCAATGAAGTACCAAGATATGAAATGTGGAAAGATGTGCCTTTTTCCACACACAGTGTTATTTGCATTATACCTTTCTTCAGTTTCTTCAAATCACAACTTGTAATACAGTAAGTGGATAGAACCACTGACACTGTCTCTTCATCTCATAGAGACAGCTTTGAAAATAAATCCTATTTAAGAATAAAAGGAAATGGAAAGGGGATTCAGAGGCAGGTTTACAAGTCCTTCCAGCTGCAAACTGAACAGTCATAGTTGATTTACTAACCTTTTTTAAATGTATTTGGGGAATTAAATGAAAGCAAGAAAATATTATCTTTCATTTCTTAATTTATATTTCTTATTGTTCTGTATTTTTGTTGACAGACTTCAAAGGAAGCAATGAGTTTTAAAATTTATACCTCTACCAAAATGTATGTGGAGCAATGATTGTGTTCATGCTCATCTATGGCTGTGGGATGAAAAGTGGTGAGACTTGTACTATTAAACACATGAGTTTCTGAGAATATTACTAAGCACTATGAGCTTATTCTGACACTAATTCTCACTGCATGACGTAAGAAATTACAGGAATGAAGACTTCCTGGAGGTTATGGTTAAAAAAAAAAAGCAGTCAGATTTTATCAGGTACAGAATGACTTCACAGCTTTATCAGAGGACTTATTTTATTCTTTATTTTCCTGCTTTTACCCACTGATGACAGATAATCCTCAGAGTGAAGTGGGTGGGTGGGTAGAACAGACTATGCATTCAAAGAGACATGAAGAGAAGTGTTGCTGTCACATTGGCCTCATCATTTTTACCTCTGGAGCATCTGATGCCTGATTTATGTTCTAGGTGGAGCATCTACCTCAGTGCTAAGTGAAATGGGATTTTAGTAAACATCACCACAGAATCAACATCACTATCAGTTCTCACAGTCATAGCAATCATCTGCGAGAGGGTTGGACTAGATGATCTTCTAGGTCCCATCCAAACCCTAACATTCTATGATTCTATGATCTCATAAGCAACTGCCAACAGTTTTATGTTTGCTGTGAGCCTGTCACAGGCTTGTATTCAAATTAAAGCAATTAGCTGTTTGTATGCAGTTTGAAAGCTGTCATATAATGATTCATACCATTAATGTTAATAAAACCTGCCTTGTAAAAACAATTTTAATGGCAGATTCTCAGCTACCATACCACTCTTCCTATAAAGCTCATGCAGTTTTTGTATCATGCCACAAACATGATGACATCAGGTACCATAATACTGAATTATGCAAAAATCCCCTAGATTGTAAAAAGAGAGAGTACAGCCTTAGGTTATACTCCCATATTCCTTAATCAGATGAGATTCTCATTACCTCAGCTGCAGGGCTCAGACACTGAGTCAGGTCATAATGCTTTTTTGTTGTATTAGCAATCATGTGAAATATCTGAATCTCCATCCAATTGCTTCCATTTCATTGATTTCTATAACTTTTCTTTAACAGTAAGACTGTAGGTAGGTATTTCTTAATGTGTGTTTTATGATATTACTTTTGTGGTCATTGAAGTGCAGAGCTGAAAGAAATAAGAGGGAGTGTAAACATGCTCATCCATTTTAGTAGCAAAATCACAGTTCAGAGTGTCTTCCCTGAGTGGCTGCTTAAGCTTGTGGATGCTTAAATCTTTTGTCAATGTCCCACAGATGTTTCACTCTGGGCTGCTAGACACATCCTGCACCTGGGTCAAAACAACCCCATTCGATGCTATAAGCTTATGGAAGAGTGGCTGGAAAGTCACCTGGAGGAAAAGGACCTGGGGGTGTTGATTGGCAACCATCTGAGTGTGAGCCAGCAGTGAGCACCACCCTAAAAAAAAGACAAGCACATACCACACAAACAAGAGACCCTCATGGCTAACCTCCTATAAGAGCAAGTCAACTGGATCATTAATTTTCTAACAGTAATATCTGAAAAGTCAAAATGTCTATGGGGAGCAGAAGCAGAAGCAACCCACACAAAAGCATAGTAATTATCTTCAAATATAAAGAAAGCAAGAGGTTAAAATTTATCAGAAGCAAGCAAACAATCTATGACAAAACTACTTTTTTTAATTTGAGACAAGAGCTTTATTGCATCCATTCCTGCCTGCATGACTCTCACACGGGGCATCAGTCATTAGTGTAGTCATTATTAAGCTTGTTAAATGCCAAAAGAGATAAGAAACAACTGAACAACTGTAAAAAAAAAAACCAAACCCTGTGTGTGAAAGCTGGTGCTAGATGCCAGCTTTCTTATGTGTACAAACTAACAACCATCTGCAGAAGGTCCAGTGAGGATTATAATAGACAGCAATTAAGAGATTAGAAATTTTTATTATTTAATCTTATTCATGGGTATTTTTCTGTTCTAGTTCCAGCATTGTCCTTTGGCCTAAACTGTTTTCATCACTCTCTTTCTCCCTAATCTTCTGCTTTCTAAATAAAGGGCTCTGATAGGGGAGAGAGGAAAAAAAAACAGTGGGAGATGATTAAGTATGTTAGGAACTAACAAATATGGTACACTAAATAAATTTTATTGCTGCCTTCTTGCTCTCATATGCTTTCTGTCCCAGACATGGTGCTTCTCCTAGTGTTCCTCACTGGACCCCAGGGCATCCCTGGTTCCTGCACTGACTCCAGCCTCCCCAGGCCCTATTGGCACTCAGGCTGGGAGATCTATACCTGAAGCCACCACATCTTCCTCTTTCAACTTCCTTACTTCCTTTCCCCGCCTTCTTCATACCCCCTGGGTCTATCTGTACAGAAGTCTATCCTTCAGAGTAGAATAGTATAGTCTATATATATGCACACACATATATACATGCACACACATATATATGTATATATTCACTGATATGTATATTAATGATGAAAGGGTTTTAAGTCAGGGGCAGTGAGAACAGCTGTTCCTTTGCAGAAGAATATAAAGCTATGACTGCCCCTCTGCTGTGCTCATCAGTTGATGCTATGGTCCCCATAAGAGTAAAACTGGGATATGAGGCCACCTATTTGTACACAAAATACAAGTGAGGAAGCCAGAGGGGAGACTGTGAACAATTCTAGCTTTTTTTAAACTAGGATAGGAATGAGCACAAAGTAAAGTTACCTTCCTTGCTTCAAAGTGGTTTTCATGTGGGAAACCATGGGGAATAAGAACATTTGTGCTTAATCTTCTGCAGAGAAATCCACAGTTCCCTTGTGATTTGTCAAAAAGAAATGCAACACTTTCTTCACTGAGCTCCCAGTTTTCACATTTCACTTTCCAAACTCCTCTCACTTGTAAGAGAAAAGTTATGGTGCACACATGTGCAGCTGGTTTCCAACATTAGTCTTTCTGGGGTGACATTTAAAAAGGTTTTGAAATTGAATTGTACTGGCTTGGTTCATTCCTTCTTGATGCCCCCTTTGCTGGAGCAGCATGAGTGTGTGTATAAATAGCAGTTTGTATCCCTTGACAACTTCCTGAATTAGAACAGCACTTGTAGACAGTCACTGCAGAAAGAGCAGCAGGGAAATACTTTGGACCAAAAGGTACAATCATGCCATTTGTTGACAAGTGGGTGTTTATGTTGCAAGAGATGGTTTTCAGTGGTGTCCCTTTGCTTGCTGTAATCACTATCAGCTTTTCTTCTATGCTTTAGGAGATGGTCTGGCTGCTGCTGTCTCCAGCAGCTCTCATCTCTCAAAGGGAGAAAATGCAGACAAGAAAAAGAGTTAGGTGACAACTACTTCTGAGCTGGGATTCAGGTAAGTCTTAAAAATATGAGTTCTTCTTTTCCTTCTTTTCCTTCACTGAATTTGATTTTTCATGGTTTCAGGAAGAAGACAGCTCTGTAGCTCATGATGCTTTTCTCTCTCTAGGTGGCCAGCTCTCCACCAACAGTACCTGGAAACTTGTCTTTGTTTTTACAAGGAAAAGGAATATGCAATACTGCAACCAGTCAGCCTGAAATTCCTCTTCTCTTGTAAGTATATTGAACTGATAAAACTTGTATATGATATTTGCCTAGAAAGAATTTAGAATTTCCATATTTTGCATCTATCTGTCTCTTCTGCTCTAGCACTTGCCATGTATGTCAAATAAATAATATACTTAATATACTGTGGATTTGGACTCAAGACAAATGTTAAAATGTGCTATTGATTATGAGCAACTATAGTAAATTATCAATTAATAGGTTAACTGCGAGATTTGAAAATTAATCTCTCACTGTTACCTTTCATTCTTTTCTTCATCAAGTGCAATAGAAGAACTTTGAGGTTCTTTTCCTTTTTCCAATAAGTTTTTCTGTTTTAAGGGAATAGTATGGGTGAAGGGTAGGTTGTGGACTTCTGCAAGATCTACAGAATTCTGGGTGTTCCAAAATAATGCTGGGATTTAAAAAACGAGATAAACTTTTAATATTTAATCAGTCTAATTCCCTTAAATATATTAAGAAAGATTGTAATTTGCCTGATAAAATTCCTTGCTTCTTGTGGCTCTGTTTCACTCAACTAAAGTACACCTTGTTTTCCTTACATGTGTGTTGATTTTAATGCAGTAAGACATTTCAATTTGGGATGCATTGTGTTTTAATGCTTGTCAATAAAGGAGTGGGGTATTATCTAAATTTTCTTCTCTTCATTGCTTTGACACATGTAGAGACCCAGTGGAAGATGATGTCTGTATTCACATTGTCCAATAAAATTATGAAAATTGAATTGACAATAGACTACTAGATATAAATTCCCAAATCAATGTAGAAGATTTCAAGAAGCATCTGATTTTTATATTGTATTATGGAAGAGAAATCCTTTGGGACAAGCTGGGCCTACATAATTACACAACACAAAAATCACTTGAATTGCCTCCTTTTGATGATCTGTTATAGCAGTTTGCTACACTACAGCAGCAATTTTGCAACTCTACTCTCCTTGTCCTTTCCATGCCCATCTTAGTGATGGTCCCTTTCAGGATACCATCACTGTACCCTGATGCATGCTTTGGATCTTACTATAGTATAAATAACTATCTAAATATTAGTTTACTCAGGCCTGCATTCTAGTTTATAATAGTTGTTACCTTAGAGCAATAAATAAATGGATAACATATGACCATGGATTATATATATGAAGATATATTAATACAATGTCCTTTAAGACATCTTGCATTTATTTGTAAATTGTTATTCAGAAAACTGATGTTAATTTCTTTTATCCTCATTTACAGAAGTCTTGCCACAATAAAGTACCATATTCTACACAGCAAATGCATTTCAAGCCTGCACAAGAGGAACTTTAAGCAAAAGTACCATTTAGTTTAATTTTTTTTGTTATTTGGGATCTTTTTTATTCTATAGACAAATACTGAGCCCATGACTTAATACTTCCCATTTGGTAAAGTCCAACCAATCTTACAAATGTGTAACTATGATCACCTTTGTAGAGATTTGCTCACATTCACTGTGACTGTGTGATACAAGGATCAGCCTGCAAGATTTGGTTGTACTGTGATGCTAGAATGTTGCCAGCTGGGTCCTGAAAAAGGCACTGAACTATTTACCAGGATGGCACCAGTAAATATGTGGGGTGAAATTCTGCTTCTCTAAGTGTTGGTGATAAGACTCTCATTTAATTAAATAAGGTGGTAGTTCACTTCTTTTACACTACCTTTTTAGTTAGGCTCTGTACAGTGAGCTTTTAACATCACTTTCAATTAAGACCTTAAGAGGGCTATGGAGACACTCAAAGCAGCTTTTTCTGCTGACCTCTTTAAAGTTTTATGGAGCTGTGCTTCTTCATCTTTATAAACTCCTCTGAGTCTTTCCTGGGAAGAAAGGGAAAAAAGCAGAGGTGGGAGGAGAGAGTGCAGGACAGTAGGCTTAGGTTTGTTTATCTGCTTTTTTTTTCTTTAAACTTCTTCTCTTAAACTACTTGGGGGGTGGTGATGAATCATAGTTCTGTAGACAGCTTTTTTGAAAAGGTTGTTTTTTAGAAGATTAACTTCCTGCAGGTTTTGGGTCTCATGTAGGAGAATTTTCTTTCCCCTGGTATCCTTGGAGCATGTACAACATCAGTAATCATACAGCTCTTCTGATATATTTGAGACTTTTATTATTATCTAAAAATAGTGGTATCTTCAAGTGACCATTTTTTTTTTTCTTGAATTATTATTTAGATGTTTAATGCTACTCCCTGTTTTTCTCAGAACAGCAGGACAATCTGTGATTTAGTACCTGTCCTCAGGAAGCAGCAGCCACAAAGGAGGCTGAAGTTTTGTACTTGTTCACTTGGTCTTCCATGAATCTGAAAATCCATCCTCCTCCCTTTCCTTTAGATGCAATTTTTCTTGACTCTCTAGGGCTCTCAGAAGGAATCTGCACACAGCCTTCCTCCTGGTGCAGAGAGAAGATTATTAACAGGATGAAAGTTTGTCTTCTACTAGACTGAAGCATTTTGCTATGTAAGCTTAGGAGAGCTTGTAAACAAGCAAGAAAAAACTTATTTTTAGGCAACTAGAAACCTGTGCAGGAAAAAGCTTAGATTTCATGCCTAGGTAGATAAATAACTTATAAGAAATTCAGTGGTCTTTAGGTTAGCACTTGGTCTGTATTTAGCTCAGGTAATAGAACTGTAAGTGTCTCATAAACCCAACTAAAACTAAATTCCAGAAAAATCTCTGCAGCAACTGTAAACACTTATTTCAAACAGAGTGCAACCAGCACATTAGTTCATTTAATTTTATGAAAGCTGTCTACTATAATGCCTTGCAACAAGTAAATAAAGTGCTGACCTTCTAAACCAGGACTTTCTTCAAAATTTCCCACCTTGCATTTTTTTGTTGAATACTTTCCACTTGTAAAAATGTCATAGCATAAGATTAAAAATTTTTTCTTCATCTAAATATCTAATCTATACAATTAGGTTATGATGAGCAAGAGTTTCAAGTTTGTTTGGTTTTCTCTTTGTTTTGTTGTGTTTTTTGTTGTTTTTCTTGGTTTGCTTTTAGTTTGTTAGGGTTTTGTTTGTGTTTCACTTTTTGTTTTTGTTTTGTCTGGGGTTTTTTGCCTTTGTTGTTGTTGGTTTGTTTGGTTTTTTTCCTGGAGAAAGAAACAGTAGGTTGTACAGGTGTTTTCAAACTGGTTTTGCTGATAAAGTAGCCAATTTTTGCTATCAGAGTTTAAATAGATATACAGGAGATGGCAGAAGCAGCACACAAAATTTGGATGGTGTGCTTGAAACCCTTTTAAACACTTGGTGGAGCAGATGAGAGTTTTAAGTGAGCATCCTAATTAGTATTCGTTAGGGACAGATGCTGGAGAACTTTGCAAACTTGAAATAGAGGAAATCATTATGAAACTTGAGCTAAAGAAATGGAATTGTAACTCTCAGTTGAGAAAAATTCCACATGGAAGCCAAAGTTTTCATTGTACTAAGGACAAAGTTTCATGTTTACATGTAAAAAACCCCATGTCATCTCTCTAAAATTAATTGTAAAAGTCTTTTTTAGAACAATGAGGCTTTGAGCACAACAGCAATGGAAACACAGCTTGCTTCTTTTGAAGAAATCAAGCTGGCATTACAGCTGTGCCTTAGTTAGATATTTTGTCCCCATGCTGCATGTTCCTGAAATTGAGATTCTTGCTAACACTTGAAAACTGCAGAATATCTCCGGGGATATGGTGATCAAATGGAAATTTACCAATGTTAATCATTATGAGCATTGTCCCCAGTAGCAGTAGGAATTGTTATTTTACAAACACTGACACAATGCTTCATAGCAGACAGTTTAGGGTAAAGAATTCCATAGATTTTGACAGATAATGGACCAAAATTCATATTTAAACAAAGCAATTATCTAAGGGTGTATAGGAGATGGTAATAAGTTTGTACAAATAGGGAAGGGAGAAGTTCAGGCAAAGTCCATGGTGATATTCTAAGTAGATAAAGGATGGCAGTTAAGGATAATAAGGCCACATTCAAACATACTGCATTATGGAAAAAGGGTCTGGTGGAAGACGTTCATAGCAGGTTAATGGTCCTAGCCAAAAAATAGTCTATTTTAAAGTAATTTAAGTATCTAAAGTTTTATTGCTTGTACATGAGTATTTGTGTAAAAATGCTACATATTACCATCCATTTTACCTGGCTTGGATCTCCAAGGTTTTTGGGCAGTGGAGTTCAACAACAAATGTGGAAAACTCTCATTTGAATACCAGAGGAAACACAGTTTTATTCAGAAAAAGACATTGGCTTCCTTTCTTTCTTTATAATAGAAAGTTGGAAACTTCTCTGACTTTTCTAGTATTTCTCTGTTTCTCTTTTTCTCTGTTTCTATGATAATAGCTCCTGCAAAACAAGTCAGATGACTATATTATTTCACAGGACAGTGGTCATCATTGAAATTAGCCTTTGAACTTCAGAGGCTATACTATTGTGTAAAACTTATTCTCCCCCTTCAAGCTTGCTTTTTCTCTGCAGACATTCCAGCACCTGCATTTCTGAAACCTATGCTACCCCCCTCTGACTGTCTTTATTATCTTATCTTTTGTGCTATTACTTGTTTTGAAAGAAAAAAAAAAAAAAGAAAAAAAAAAAAAAAAAAAAGAATTGATCTTGACAGACACATCTGGGAAGCTTAACAGATACTTAATGGAAAAAAATTACTTGGTTTTGACACTTAACTTGATGTGTTCGGTTTTTTGAATTGAAAGCTGTTTAAAGCTAATTATAGTATTCTTGCAAAATACTTATGAGAATAGGACACCTTGATGCTAAGTATTTTGACAGGATACTTTGTGATGCCTAGGTAATTTTTACAAGGAGCACAGATTTCCTACTACTTTTTTTTTTTTTTTTATACAACAAATTCAAAAACAATGAATACAGTTTAGCCAGAAAACTAGAATGCCTCTAGTATATAGGGAATATACACATAGGAGTGCAAAATACTTGAAAAATAAAATAAGGGTATGCTTAAGGGGCAGTTTCATGCTTATTCATGCAGTACGTTTCACTCTCTTATCTATCCTTTTAAGTATGGTAGAACATTTGGCTAGCACAAAGGCATTAGAAACGTTAATACAATCTTGATTGTTGCTGAAGTTGGTGGCTTTCTGTGACTCATTGTGATTGTGTCAAAGAATAAATAACATGGAAGAATCCTTTAATCTAATCTGACAGTCAACAGCTCACTTTGTTTGCTCCACCAGCTACTGCAGTCCTTGGCCTTGAACACATATCTCTTTTTCAGGCACTGTTTTTCAGCAGGTATCTGCAAGAGCTCAGCTGTCCCTGAAATTTCATCTTTTCTGCTGTTCCTTCAAATGCTATTTCTTCTTCAGATCTATCCTTATTTTTCAGAACACATGGAAATAGAAGGCCTATCAGACCTTCTGTATTATAAGCTTACATCTACTCAAGGATAACACTTTTTTGCTTTCACTGCTGCCTCAGTTTTCATCACATCCTTTACTTCCGTGCATTACTTATCACAATGCCCCTTCCTGTTTATTGCTCTGTTCTCTTTCTCCTCCAGTTGCTCTGTTCATTTATCTAATTTCAAATAACACTACTTATGAAATATCATTCTTTACTTGATTAAACACTTTGTAATCAAAACCACAGGCTTTCAATAAAATTAATGGCATGATGATTGACTTAATTTTTTTTTGGTAGAAAGGATTTAACAGGAAATATGAATACGAAATGCTTTTCATAAAGTGAATCACATAAAGCAGGAAACTATTTCATGCTAAATATCTAGTGATAATGCAGTACCTGAAAGATAGCTAAAAAAATATAAAGAATTTGTTACACGTGACAGGTGGAAATTAAACAATTACTCAGAGCTACAGGTGAAGATAGGTCTGCCCACTTGGACATGGGTGGGTGTAAAAATATTGCTAGGGAAATATTGTTGTATAGAAAAATAATCTCACTTTCTGATAGAAATGTTTCAAATTAGAACAAGAACTTCCTAAAGAAAAATTATTTGTTGATTAACTCTTATCATGTTTCTTTTGATAATGCATTTTTGACATCTCAAACTTTCATCACTTTATACACCTGCACACAAATTCGTTCAGATGCACGGGGATTTGCATCTTGTAGAGCACACTTTGTGCTCTCCTGTGCCCCTGCAGGGGCCTATGATATTTATCAATGGATCCAGCAAGTAGGAAAAGCAGTGGTTATCTGGAAGGAGCACAGGAAATGGAAAGAAGTAATGATTTATCAATCAGGCTCTCCCTAACTTGTAGAGTTACAAGCAATGGCCATGGCCTTTGAGAAATGGCCTCATGAACCAATTAATGTAGTAACTGATTTGTGCTATGAGTGTGATGTTCTGTGTCATATAGAGTGTGCTGTGTTGAGAGAAATTAGCAACAAGCACCTCTTCAGTTTATTCAGGATGCTTTGACTTGTGTTACAGCAACACACAGAACTGCATTATGTTTTACATATAGGCAGTCACTCAGACCTTCCCAGTTTTTTGTGCAAAGACAATGCCAGAGGTGACACTGCTGAAGCCCCTGCGTGGCCCACCCCTGTCCCAGACATATGGGGGCAGGCCCTCAAGTCTCACACCTTCTTTCACCAAGGGGCTCAGGAGTTTCAGAAACAGTTTGGCATCACGCTGGCAGCTGCTAAAGCACATACTAGAATAACAAAAAGGGGAAATGTGTGGGGAGCTTCTCCCCGCTAGGATGTGGAAAGTGGTCTATACTCTGAACCTTCTGACTGTCCCAGTTGTGGGCGGCTGTCTGGTGATACTAAGGCGTCATTGCAGATGGCAGACGCAGGCATGTGGCAGAAGGTCCTTTCATAAGTATGGAATCTGCAGAGCAGGGAGGGGGACGACCCATGGGAACTGATTACCTGGAGTCGTGGGTATGCTTGTGTCTCCACAGGTACTGGAATATGATGGATGTCTGAACAAGCAGTGCAGTCCTACACTGCCTCCTCCTCGTCCTCGGAGCTTTCGGACTAACAGGCCTATTGACTGTTCCCCGGGTGCTTCCACAGCCAAAAACAACCATTTGGGTGTCTTTGCCAACCTCACAGGCCAAGAAACCCTCTGCCCGACACTTACGTCATCAGGGAATCCATCTTTCACGTGTTTGGTGGGCGTCTTGATTGACCAGGGTAACTGAGGGATTGGCCAACTCCACCGACGCACGGCTTGTCATGGACTCTGAGAAGCCTCATGGAGGAAATTGGATGGTGGACATGTGGGACCAATGGACTGCTCAGGCCCCATTGCTTCCCCGGAAACTATAATTTTTGGGTTCTGTGAAAATGGACTGGTGTGTTTTCTTTAACCATTATGGCAAGAATCAGCCTTGTGTAGCCTGGTCTAGTTGAGAGGCATCCCTGCCCATGACAGGGAGGTTGGATTAGATGATCTCTAAGGTCCCTTCCAACCTAGGCCATTCTATAATTCCATGATTTCATAGCCTAAGTGATGCATCTCAGCTCCTTCTGTGATCAAGAGAAAGAGTATCTGAGAGCTGTTCATCTTATGTGAAATGAATCATCCTCTGCAAGTGTCTTTGAGGCGATGTAGCTTAGATTTGCAGTTAAACTTGGATGTCTGCAATGAGTTGAAATGAATCCCATGTTCACTAAACAGGCTGTGTACAGGAAATCTCAAGTGACAAGACTTTGTGTTAGTCTACTCAAATACAGACTTTTACTCAAATATTGACTAAACTTCGTGTGGCTGTTATATTGTAATTAGCATTAAAGATGTTCGAAGGGCAGGCTGAGGTCTCAAACAAACTTGGGCACATGGGTGCATCACCTGAATGCCAAATAGGCTTGAGTAGAGTAGGCCTCTGTCTGTGGCCCGGTGCAGCCAGCAGGGAAGCCTGCTGGAATATACTCTCTAGCAGTACCAAGGGACCCAAGCAGATTGCTGGAGAGGAACACAGTTGCCTACAAATGCTGTGGCAATGAAGTGGCATTTCTCAAACCAGTGAAGGAATGTTTACACCTAAATCATGCTAATGCAGAACATACATCTAAACTGGGCCTTAGATCCCTACGGTAATGGCTGGCCACTGGGACCAGAACTCTCCACCTGAACAAGAGATGGGCCTGCTGATGCAACTAATGAAAAATTGATACTACTGCTTGAAGCTGCATTGGTTTCTCATAATGTACCAGGTCTGCTTCAAGCTTGTTTTTGTTGTTAGGTCTATGGATATTTTCATAGTTTTAATTCTGATAAGAATGAATTGTTCTTTTTACTTCCTTATGTTATCCCCTGTATTTGCAAATAAAATAGACTTAACATGAAATGCTGGAAAAAAAAAAAAAAGTAAAAAGAAAAGTACTATTCATCTTGACCTTAGTCTATATATCTAAACACGTACAACTCAGGAAATAATGCACTATTTGAATTTGACTATTATACTTAGTTCTTGGAAGCTCAGTTACCCTGAGGTCTGTAATTAACACCTCCTCTCCTTCAATAAAATGGGATTCTGATTACTTCTTTCAACAGTAGGTTTGTATGCTTGTTATTTGGCACTTGCTATTTTGTCCCACCACAGAATAAAAAGTACTCAGACATAGCTTCTCCCATACATATTTGTAGAAATGGACATCAAACATACCGAACAGTATCTTCCTTGTCTTTTTTTAAATCTTTTTCTTACAGAAAAGAAGTTCCTCCTCATGTTGAGGTGGCTTAAATCTTAAGGTATTGATCAAAGGAACACAGAAATAAAAGAAGAATAATGCTCTACAGCATTTTAAAGATGGAATTATTTCACCAGATATTGACGGGCCTGAAAATTATTTATTAATTGTGAATAAAATGACATAAAGCTGATCTGAAGCTTTATTAATGAAAGCTAGAGTATGATAATTATTTAATGTCAATCATCTCATAATGAAGATCTATCTGTTGAAAGCATGTCCTTTCAAAGAACTGAATTCTAGTGAAACAGGGCTGGTTTAGCTTCCTGGGACTTAGATTTAAAAAAAAACCTATTTAATTTCATGACATTTTGATGAACAGACTAAAACAATCTGAAGCTGAGAGGATATGTGTTGATGAGATATTTTTTATGTTTGAACTGCAATTTTAAAGGAAAATTCTTCATTATGTTTCTGCACAGTATTCCAAGAATCATTTCTTGGCTGAAGATTAGTGACTATTTTTACCAGCAACCTGTATGTAAACACTGTCAGTTCACTGTCTTTGTGAATCTCACTCATGGTCAGTATCTTTTATTCAATAAACTGTTATCAGATGTAGTCTCTTGTTATTGTTTGACTATTAAACTGTGATAACTAATGTGTTACCTGATTTTTATTAAGTATCAAAGGGAATACATCATTTGGAAGCCAGGGGAGTGTGGGCTGAAAAGAAGACTGAATTCCCATACCTGGAAGTGCAAACAAGATGATCAGGAACAGGACTGAGTCCTGGCCACAGGGGTTCCCTAGTAGCCCCTTTTTGGTCCGTAGCTTCCTTATGAGCTTCTCTCTTCCTCTCCTTCCCTAGCACTGGCACAATTTCATGGACACCAAATAAATAAATAAATAAAGCACTTTTAATTTTAAGCGAATTGGCTGTGAATGCTGGTACCTGAACTGTTGCAGACCACATTGATTGGAACTGTCATCCTCAGTGGCTTGTGTCACTGATAGTTAAATGCAGTGGCTGAAGGCTGCAGACCACTGTAGGACTCTGGCTATGTATGTGCTGCTAAACATAATAAGCAAGAAGATGTTCTCTGGTCCTGCAAGTAAACAGCACATCACAGTTTGTGTCTTTACAGCTCAGCACACTAACTCCAGCACAGCCAGTTTGTGAACCTGGCAGGGAATACAGTAGCAATTGAGCAGTATGAACAATCACACACCAGTCCTTGAGCTCATGTTCAGATCTATCTAATGTTCTTTGCTCTGGATGTTGACTAAGCAAAGTACATTAATGTAGTTAATGGCAGCTAAACATCACCTTTAGTGGATCAGTTAAAAGCACCATTGACACTCTTTGGAAACATGTAAGACACTTAAATAACAATCCATGTCAGAACTCTAAATGATGAGTGCTAGTTAGTCAGAAGATGGTCTTAATTCTGCCAAGAGATGAAACTGCAAATCAGAAATACTCAGAGAGTAAAACATTCTGTGTAAAATACAGAGATTTTTCTGAAAAAAAAATATGAGACCCCCCAAAAAAAGTACCTCTAAAGAAGTTCTTCTCTACTCTAAGGCTGCAGATCCAGTCTTACAAGTTTTTGAGGCTAATGGAGTCTGTGATAACAGGCTAAATCATGACTGGGATACAGGCCAAAGCTCAGAGATATGTTGAGGAAACCCTGAGTTAACACTTAGGCAAGCAGTTAGAATGTGCTGAAAAAGAAACTCGCCCAGCCTTGACTAAAGTGTGCTCTTTGACACAAGGCCAACACTGACAACACTACTTCAGTCAGAAGTTCATTGAAAGTTATGGATAATCCAAAATCTGACTTCCACATGCCTATTGTATCAGAAACAGAAGAACCAGTACTAAAGGAAGATATATATAGCGACCAGAGGTTTCAGGTAACTTGATTCTTTCAAGTGGATTATCTATATTGTATATTAACCACACCTTCTCCCATGCACATATCACAAAAAGAACTGTCCTCAAAATGCATAATAAAGAGGGTTTGATACCAACGAACTCTGACTGTTGCTAAGTACCCCTCTCTTGAGTGAAAACTGGATAAACAGGACTTCTTTTTAAGAAGAAAATATACCAAATGTACTCTCACAGGGCAATTAATGTGCTTGCTATTATCCTTATTTTATCTTTTTTTTTTTTTTTTTCCAGTCCTCTATTACCCCTGATAACCAAGTGATGACTGAGTACACTTAAAACTCATTGCTTAACAGGAAAAGTTCTCTTCACAGGAGAGAATGCATGCCTTTGTGCAAGTTGGGAAAAACTATAATTATCATACCCTTGGAAAAATAGAGATCAATATTAGCTTAAATTGGTGTCAAGTTGTTGTCAAATCAGAGCTCTTGTGAACAGGTAATAAATTAAAATAATAATTTGAGGAACTATCAAGGGAATAGAGAATCAGTGGGGAGTAGATGGGAGTTGGAGGAGTTTTATATAGAGGAATATATCTACATAATTTTGGCTGTTGATTCTGAAGCTCTATTTTTGTTTATAGGTCTTGGACCTTAAGCAGAAGAGCATCCATCGAAGATCAGTGGCTTGCATTGCACAGGCTAACATCCCACAGCAGTGCTCTCCTGTGATCTTCAACTATGTATCAGAACAGAACTATAGAAATACACAGCATATATTTTTACTTTCAGCATTCCTAATGTGCTCTTGGAGAGCACAAGAGTTATTAAAAGTTACCTTTTTGGAAGCTAATCCATTTCTCCTGACTGACTTAGAGAATTTAGGACCATGGTTCACTTCAGAACTGGGCTCAGATTGTCACTAGTGTACTTCTTGTGTACTTCTCTACAGTGCTGTGTAGACAGAATGTGAAAGAGAATAAGATGTTAATTATATTTTTTTCTGAGGCTTTAAAGAGTTGGAAATTTCAGTGAACAGGTGCTAATTCTCAGTGTCTAGGTTTTCCATTGCTGTAAAGTTTTGGAAGGGCACAGTTTGATTGTGAAATGAAAGCTGATGTTCCTATATGATATACAAGACACATGGATATTCTTCTAAAAAAGTATACAGAGAAGTTTTGACTGTCACTTCTGAGGAGCTGCATTAACATAAGATTACTTCCACATGGATAAAATATGTATCTATATCTGTACTCATGCTTGTTTATTTGCAGATACAGTGAGAACTGGTTAAACACCCTGTAGCATATCAATGAAAACTCTGCTTTTGCAAGCTAGAACTAGCAAGACACACCTTGAGTGGTATGAGAGACTAGGAGGCAAGCAACATGCCTTTCACACATTAATATGCATGGACTAAGTTTACAGTATGTTGAGGACAGTGTAGATCTGTCTTGAAGGTCAAGGTCCTGTTCAGGAGGAAAGTTTTATAATTTGGAAATACAGTTTAGATTATGGCACTGTAATACAGACTACTCTTCATCTAATTGTCTTGAATGTGCTTGTTAATAATGCATGGAATAAACTTCTAAGTAATTTGAAGAGTATCATTAAGGAAAAGTATACAGAACAAGGCACCCTGTGCCAACATTGCTAGAGCTGGCTCTTTCTTAAACACCTCCTACATAGATGATGTTGTCAGAGACGTTACAGCTTGCACATTCCACCCCTACCAGCAAGCTCCATCTCAGATTAAAAGTCATTCACAATAAACTATGTAATTTATGAGAGGGGTGAGTTGTCTCTCAATTAGCATTTCTGCACAAACCTTTAGCAAACAATACAACTTAATCCACATTTTCAGAAAAATCATACCAGCATTTAAGCAATTCTTGGGTGTACCATAATATCTTTTCTGGGTTCTAGGATTTATGATAAGACAGTTTTTATATGGGCTTACTTTCAGATCTCAAGTATTATCACATTTCTCATCAGCTTTCAAATATATTTTATTTGCTTGGATTTTCCGCTCACACCTCCAAATCCTTAGGCCCTTCTTTTAAATTATCAAATTAAATTATTTTAAAAAGTTTTCCAAATAAACATCCCAATAATTTCTGACAGTTTTGAAAAGTAAGTTAACCAAATTGGAAAATTTTAAGAAAAGTTTAAGCAAGAACTCATCAGGGATAGTCTAGGCAGTCTCAGAACAAAGGTGTGTATCAGAAAATATGCTGATGGCACAAGAATTTCTACCTTTTCATTATTTTTATCTTTTTTATTTTTTAAGTATACACAATCTTGGAATAATGATATGAGAAACTTACCTTGAGCTACAGGTTGAAGTATATGAGGAGTGTAAATTAAAATTAGGCTGTTAATTCTCAAAATATTAAAGAATTATTTAAAATATTTTGTTGAAGTGTTTGGTGTTGGTTTTTTTTGTTTATTTTGGTGGGGTTTTTTTAAGAAGACATTTCAAATTTTAAAAATCTACAAAGTTTTATCCCAGGAAATAAAATCACAGAAAACATTACCTTAAAATTCATATTACTTTGAGAGAAAAATATAATTAATTCTACAATATATTGTACAAGCAATTAAGATGTCATAAGAAACTTGACATATCTCATGCTTGCTGCTACATGTAATCATTTCCATTTCAATCTAGAATGACATAATATTACTTATTCTGTTTAATGAGATCTTAATTTTAAGATGTGAATACTTCTAAGCTGGAGAAACTCTTGAGGATGCTATTTGCAGAAAAGAGACTAGACAAATATATTTTCTTTCTCCAACTGGCGCTTCGATGCTGTTCACATTCAGATTGAATGGTCATCTCTCTGTTTTCTCCCAGGCAGTTCAAAAGGTGAAAAGCAGCTAGTTTACATAAAAGTAGGCTACCATACACCAGCAAAGTGAGAGTTACATAAAGGGAAGAGCTGAAACACCTGCCAGTTCAGACAGAGAGCTTACCTGGAGACTGTCCCAAGCCCTGCCTCACTAAGCTTTTCCAGACCCTACATGTCCTCCATTAACAACTTGATGAAGCAAACTGAACAGTAATCTAGACCTGTAACAGAGATTGTCTTCTGTAGTATTGCAAAGACATTGTGATCAACAATTTTACCTGTTAGTGAATGGAACCATGATAAAATGGCATAAATAACTAGTTTTACAACAATAAATCAGTAGGCAAATTTCAGGACACAGTCACTTGTTAGAACTTGTATATATTGCTTCTATTTTACCCTATTCCATACTTTGCATATTTTTCCTATTTTGCCTTTATAGCTCTGTTTTGGATTTTTGGGCTTTTTTAATTGCTATGGCAAGTAATGATAAAGTAGATCTCTAGATAATATGAATTAAACACTGAGTGAGGCCCGTAGAATTATAATAGAAATATTTAAAGTAATTAGGTAAATACTAACTGGGAATGGAAGATCCAATAAAAATCTGATTATCCTACATCTTGTTGGAATCAAGGGGTGGTTATAAATATAATATAAATCAGGAAATTGCTCCCATATAATAAGAAATGGAGGGGGATGTTTAGATTATCTATCATTTTGTAGAGTTTATCAGAAGGTATATTCTCTCCTGTACACAGTGAATATTTTTCATCCCTATACAGTTTCAGTATGCAAATATTACTATGAAATATCTGTTACCTTTTTCCATCTTGTTAGATATCTATCTATATTGATTTTAAACTTCTTGATTGGCCTTTTCTCTTTTACAATGAGCACAAGAATTGTTGCTTTTGTTTCACAAACACATACATATTAAATAAAGTTAGCTGATCTGAATTACACTCTGGCACAGTAGTTTGGCTACCTTGCCTTCTGAAAAATAAGGAATAACAGTCATTGGATCAGTGATGAAAACCTTGAATCAAATAAGTAAGTGAATAGACATTAGCTAGTTGTCAGGATTCTCTCCCAGATGAAGGAGAGGATCCTCAGATGAGCCGTCCACTGAATTCTCTTTACCAGTTGCTTATTTATGTAATCTCAGCAATAAATTATTTATTAAAAACTTCCCTGGCTTTGTAAACATTGAGAACAGAAGTTGGTGGGGTGGTCCTTTAGGTACAATGCCAGTTTTTGGCATCTCTGATGTAACTCTAATGAAACTCGAGCAAAGCAAGCCTAGTATTATCCATAGATACCTCAGGGATATTGAGGTAACAGAAAAACCTGCTATACCTGTTTGCTTTCCCATACTCCTAGGTTTTACCAAGCTGCCTTATGCCAGCCTCCTGCTTAATTGTTTGATTTTATTGTTTTTCATAGAATAATAGTTTTTTTCTAACCACATCAACAGCTGTTACAGTTTTGTTGTTTTCCTTGCTTTCATTTATTTTGTTTGTTTGCTTTTGACATTGAGGAGCTTTTAACTCATCCAATACTTAATTTAAGGCCCTAATGTTTCTCCATTGCCTGTGTCATAGAAAGAGATTAGCAAAGACAGAAAGTTTAATGAGATTAAATTACCTGAGATCCATTCCATTATGTCTTCCTGTTGTGTTGAAAGAAGACAGGGCCAAAAACTTGTATGTTTTGCTTGTCTATTCTCACCAGTATGAAGTGAATAAGCATGAAAAACTGAGCATTTGTGTGACTTCTGGGATTTGCTCTTTGATGAACACCTGCAGCCATGCCAGTGATTAAATTAAAAAACCCAAACGATGAGAAGCAATGCTTTTTAGATGCCACTATAAAACATTCCTTCAGCTGAGTGATATGTTCTTCCATGCCATATCCCATTACACAGACTCAGTTTCATCACTCTTTGTACAAAACCAGGAACAACTAAACGTGTTCCTATCACATATACTAATGACTACTCTATGGAAGCTTTTTCTTCAAGCACATCTCTTAACTTGTTAGAACTTGATTGTGCAAAGGCTCATGGTATTGCATGTATTTGCCTGTTAACTGCTAAGTAAAAATCTTAATTGCTGTATTTTCAGCTTTTCTCTCACTTCCCAGGAGTCATTGCCTGTACTTTAGCTGCTCAGCAGTGAGTTGTTATTCCAATCACTTTTTATCCTATCAGGACTTTCTTCCTTTCCTCCTCAGTTTGTAAACAGCTCAATTATTGACATCAACAATTGTCAGGTTTCACTGATAATGGAAATTCTGTTATTTGTGCTCTGCCTGGCTCACACAGCACAACTGCAAAAGACTGCATCACAAATAACTGGTGTACAGGGAGATACGTGCAGAGGAGCTGAGCAGTGTTCAAGGCTGTGGCATATTCCCACCTGCTGGAATCCACAGCTCAGTCAGTGTTCAACTCTCCGTGCGAAGCTTCTGCTAATGTCAGCAGAAGAAAACTTTGGTATTTTAACTCATATCCACCTCTACTGGTAGTTTAAGCTAGGAAACCACACTGTAAATTTGACAGAGTGAGGTATGCATGTGTGCTTTCTACAAGGTATGCATATGTGCTTTCTACCACTCTGGTGTTACTCTCAGTAGATGCCTGGATCTGGCCTGGAGTGTCTTGATTTCTGTGTGATTTCCAGATGTCTTGATTGCTGTACCAAGAAGTTTATTGAAAGCCTGCATATACTTGGTTTTTGGTGGTTTAAGCATGTCTCACATGGGGCTGACAGTGCTTTGCAGTACCAATAAGTTTATTTAGAGCCTGCATATACTTGTTTTTGGGTGGTTTAAGTGTGGCTTACATAGCTCTGACAGTGCTAGCTTTGCACAGTGGTATGGGGTCAACAGAGATTTGGAAATGATCTGTGTTGTCAAACTACAATAAAGGGAGAGAGAGGATGGCCCTGGAGTTGCAACTGTTCCTTGGTTGCAGAAAGGCACTTTGCTACATGGAAGATAAAATATCTTTCCCCCTCTTGCAGTTGATTATATGTGCTGGTGCTATCTCACAAAGTTGCCCCTTAATGGGTGCTGGGCAATAGAAATGCTCATCCTATTCATCCAGACAAAACCATATTCTGGGCTGCATCAATAGAAGCATGGCCAGCAGGTCAAAAGAGGTGATTCTACCCCTGTACATCCTGTTGGATTAGATGACCTCTAAAGGTCCATTCCAATCTAAATCATTCTGTTACTCTAGGATTATAAATCTGACTCCAAGTCTCTTCTGTGTGATGGAGTCTGAAAGCACATATTCTGTCTCCTACTTCCATTCAGCAGCACCTGAGCAGAGCCTGGACAAAATAAAAAGCTGCTGTGCTCTTAAATGAGGCAAGGAAGAAGGAATACATTTATAAAACCATCTGAGTTAGTGGTCAGTTATGGTAAAGGTAGCCACAGATTAGTGGTGTGGATTCCTCCCTGAATAGATCTCACTATTTGAACAATGCATTGTGAAATTTCCTGTTTCATGCTATTTAGGTTTTCTGATTTAAAGGTAGGGGGGAAAGATTGTCATGATATCACTGCTAATACCTTTTACCCAAATATTTTGTGAACATAATGTTGATTATAATGTTTATGGAGCAATCATATTCAGGATTGTGTTACCAGGTCTGAAGACACATTTAGGAAGGTTGTTGCTAATGCTCTTAGAGAGCTCCAATCAGTTTACTAACAGTCATCTGAGTAATCTGAGAATTTGGGAACCAAAGATGATCCTCATGAAAAACATGAAAGTTTCTTTAATTTTGGTGCTGCTGATTCTGATCTGAGCTTCACCAACCTGTCATGTATCAACTGTTTAAATTAGGATCACTGGAGCCTGTCTTCTAACCTTCAGTCAAAAATAGGCTTCACTTAAATTACATAACCACGCTGTGACTATTCCCAGTCCCTAATCCAGTGATCTATATATTATTGTCAGTTTGATCTATTTTTCTGCAGTGACATATTGCATGTTGTGTCACCAAAACTCAATCTTTGGTAGTACATTTTACAATATACTCGAAATACAGAGCAGACGTAAGTCCTAGCTTCAGGCTTTTGTTTAGGACATGATCCATTCTGCAACTGGATATTTTGGGAGATAAAAAGATGGAGACATCTGGATTTGCCTACTGCAATGCTGTAGCAACGAAAATAAATATAAAATATTATACTAATCAGAAAGAGCACTGCAACCTAAACATTATTCACCTGTTTGTCTCCTTTTGCAGCATCTTCTGTTGAGGACAGAGCATGCAGCTGCTCACAGCCTCTTTTCCTAGCCCACTGCAGGGATTTTGATAGGTTATTCATGAGAAAATTTGTAAACTGTGCATACCTCAGGCATCCAGGGAGTTTCACTAGTCAAAGTTGAAAAATGCACAAGCTGTCAATCAGTGTTTATTTACCAGCTTCCCTTCTTTGTCCAAAATTGATGCTGTTGGAGGAGATGAAAGATTTTGTGATAAGAGAAAAAAACCCAGCATGCCTAATGCAGAATTTATTCAAAATATGTATTTTCCTCCAAATTTTATAGCGACTTGTGTACTCTGTCTCAAAATTGCCATATCTGATATGCAGTGCAAAATAAATTTATGCATAACACACAACATAAAAGGCACGTATGATCCATTCTCTTTATATTCCCAGAAAACAGTTCTCACCCAATTTTCACTTCTTTACACAAATTTTCCAAGATATTCATATTTATGTTTAAATATATCCACCTG
>JAOEGS010008680.1:0-18404 GCA_025447755.1 Corythornis vintsioides | reverse complement strand
ACAGTTCTCACCCAATTTTCACTTCTTTACACAAATTTTCCAAGATATTCATATTTATGTTTAAATATATCCACCTGTCTAATGGAAATTTCAATTTAAAAGACTATTACTTCTTCCCATTCTTGCAGAACTTCTTAACGAGAGATTTGGTTTATTCTTCATGCCTGAACTTTAAAGCTTCTTGATTGAGGTACTAAGTCTTCCATTAAACTATGCAGTTAAGTCCTACCCCAGTTCTCACTCCAGTCATTTCTTTCTTTCTTCTTACTCTGTCACATTTCTATCTGCCCATTTACTACCCCATCTCCCTCACTGAATTGTGAGGGTTGTCAGTGTAACTATGAAGAGCTTTTATTTTTTCCCTCCAGCCATAACACTGAATGATTGCTTGTCCTGCCATTCCTGTCCTTCCTTTTTCAGCTACGCTTAATAGAAATAAATCTCAGCTCTACTCTCTTAGAAAAAGAAATAAAATATTCAGGAAGGACTGTAGTGTTTATACCTGCTGACAATAGGTCTTATGGGAATGGATATTTTCTTCCTTATTTTTTTCAATAATCTTAAATGGGAAAAAAATGCATTTTATCCCCCTATTTTCATCCTTGATGTTTATCACATTTTAAGATAAGTTTCAGGTTTCTACATTTCTACCAGTAACAGACTTTCACTGTATGTTAGGTGTTCTTAACATTTAAAAATTTGCATTTAATCAGCTTTCATCTTTGAAGAGATAAGTTTTACTGCACAAAACCCCATCTTACTTCAGTTAAAAGACAAAAAATCTGTGGCATTTATTTCTCAAAAGTAAAATTACTTTGAAAGGATAGCTTAGTCACAGAAACCACTTTTCAATTATAGCTGCAGAACTGTGCATATAGAAAATGCACTTAGAATTGTCTCTAAGAGGATAAAACACCTTTCCTATTTCTCTTATTTAACTGTAATATTTCTGTTAAAACAGGAGAAAAAACCCCCAGATTATTTTAGCATGTGTTTTTCATCAGAATAATACCTTAACCTATAGTAATATAGCCTCTGATAATGGACTGTTGATATAACATGCTGTAGTTTCATGTTTTATTGAAAAAAGACCAAAGGAGAGGAATTAACAAAATTAATAAAGGATTAAATAAATTTAGCCCCTTTGCTTCTTGACTTTCTGAGCTTCTTAACTCTGAAATCCCTTGCTTCAGTATGCCTGGATAGAACAGGACTGGATATCTTTTTCCATAACTTCTGTAAAATTTTAACTTGGAAATGACTGCTACAACTGTTTTGTTAAGTAGGCTGACTGACAAATGGATGTTTCAAGAATTCTTATACTTTGAGTTCTGATAGTGATTAAATCAACATGTACTCCATGCTAATAGAATCTTTTAGAGCTTCAGAAACAATCAGTGATCAACTAACTAAGGTTTCTGGCTTTCTCTCTGTGTAAGTCAACAGCCTAGGAGGAAGTTCAAGGGCGCTGAAAAATTTATTGTGCCTTCTTTTTCTTTTCTTTCCTTTGCTTTTTCTTTTTAATAAATCCTTGTCCTAGACAGTAAAGTGCCCTGAGCTAAGTAAAAACACAGAATTATGGCACTTAAGAGGCATATTCTTCAAAGCTTAATCAAATATCTGCAGATATTCTCAGTCTTGATGAAAATTCCTGACTTAGAAATGATTAAATTGAAGTGGATTTTTCACAGTTCATTTATAGCTGACAACTGTATGGACCTCTTCTTACCTAGTGGTTTTGTCCTTTTTATAAATATAGTTTCCCAAGGCTGAAATGTCTCATGTCAAGGCCTGGTAGGGCTTTTTTTGTTCAGTTCTTATGTTATAAATCTGTAAATCCAACTCAATATAAAGCCTGAGAAAAGGGAATTTGACTTTAAAAGCTTTAAAATAATAAAATCTCTTCTGAATTTCAGTTTGTGAGGCCAAGTTGTCTGATATGTACTGAAATCACTATACAGTGTAAGATTTATTTGAAAGTATATTTGACAAAATGCTTTATCCATGATAAAAATAAAAATACAATTTTCAGCAATACAGACTGAGAACCCAAAAATAAAACTGAAGGATATAAAACTCAGGAAAATAAACACTGGTGAAGTATTAAAAAATAACTTTTAAAGAATTGGATCAGAAAGTTTAGAAATACTATGGAGGGGGGGGGGGGGGGGAGGAAAAAAACCTGAATACTCAAAAGGAAAAAATATCCAGCATCTTTTAAAAGAAGTGATGTAAAATGGAGGTCAATTATTTCAAAAGAAGCACAAAATATAAAACAATGAAGACAGAATGTAAGAATGAACCACACTTGTATTAAGCAATGAAATATTCCATTTTATATTAAAGACAGTTTTGCCTAGACATTAAAAAAAAAAAGAACATACAAAAGATATTTTTCAAGAATGATGATACTCTTTGGAATTTAATCTCGGATGCGCAAAACTCCCTTTCAATTTTCCTTTTAGAGCTCTCTATCTAGGGTCTTGAATAACATTCCATTTCACTGCCTTTGTTAAACACAGCACAAGGAAAATTATGTATTTTTTCAGTGAACAAAATTGACATAGCCCTGAAGAATACACCAGTAGACTGTCCTACCAAAATACAGTATTTTACTACGAAGCTGCAAAGGGAAATATTCATTCTGTAATCTTCTCTTATTTCTTTAATTTTCATTCTCCTCTTCCCACCCCCTCTGTCTCTCCATCACGTGAACAGGGAATAAATGTCTTTAAGCGACATCCTCAGTTTTCTGAGTCTAAGTGAATGCAAGTGCTGGTGATACTATGGGAGTTATTCACACCTCCAGTTTGGCTAAATCATCTCTCTCAGTTGACACTAACAAAATCCCTGCAAAGTTAAGAAAGATACAGCCTTATTGGGTTCTTATGTATAGATTTAAATAATGTTTTAAGAAACAGATAAATGATTGTCTTTAGCAGACCACCTGTAACTACTCTGCTATGATCCTCTTATGGTGCTCTAGGTCTCTGATGAACAGAAATAATACAAAATGTGAAGGTGTTGCTATTTGAGAATCATCAGAATCAGAAAAGATTTGAGCCATTCTCTTTCATCCCAGTACAGGAGTAAAATTTCAGCCAATAAGACACCACAGAAAATAAATGTTACTTAATCACCTGCTGATGAGTTTAATACCCCAGCAGTCACATCAGCACAGAAGAGACTAGAGGCATCCTGATATTGGAAGTGAAAAAATGATGGTTTCACTGTATTAATTATTTGTTGGCCATTGTGATGAACCTTCTAAATGGGCAGAATCTCCTCCCAAGTGCACGGCTGTTGTCATTGACTTGTATTTTCTGTGCCCAGTCCCAGCACTGAGATGAGTTGTAGGAGTAAGAATGTATATTCCACTTTAAAATGTGGTTGTTAATAGAGCATAAATCAGAAAGGATCTATTAGTTTCCTATATTTCACTTTTTTTTTTTTTCAATTAGCACTGCCAATATGCAAACAGTTAAGAACAAAGCTTTACTTTTTTTTGTTTTCATGTGACTCCAAGGGCTGTAGTTACACTGTCTTTTCTTGTTAAGGACGCAGCTTCATCCTGGAAATAATTCCACAAAGTTATTTCAGTAGGTCATTCATCACGAAAAATGACAAACTAGTTTCAACATATAATAAGGTCCAGTTAGGGTCCTTTCTCAATTATCCAGCCCTCAATTTAGCATGTGTTCCAAATATAAAACTTTGTTATTAGCATGAGTACTTCAGAGCTCTCTGTTGCAAAATGTCTGCGTTTTCAGCCTGTCACAACTATGGCTAGCCTGATGTATTCATTGCTCAGTAAGTATCTAAAGCCCTTTTGCAATGTCTTTGAGAAGTAAATATATATTTTATGGCATTATATTGTGACATGACCAGCTGGGTAAGGTGGCTTTGCTCTCTTTTTCTTTCTCAAAATTTTATGACATAAACACATATATTCTGGAATATATTCTGGAAAAAGCAGAGACAAAATCTCTTAAATAAAGATTACAAGGGGAACAGACAAATATAAAGTGGTTTTTATATCTGTCAGGAAGCTCCTCTCATCCTAAAATTTAGAGCAGAACTTTATATGTAGAATAGGTGATTTCAAATAATAAAGAAGCTCATATACTATCAAGCATATGGGAGATATAATGATAATAAAATGAAAATCATAAACACATTTTTATTCAATGGACACAATTCAGTTTCTGTACAGGTATTTAATGACATTTAATTTCAATGGAAAATCAGAAAAGGTTAAACCCACTTCATTTGGAAAATAAATAATGTCATGATTAAGGTATTCAGCAAGAGTAAAAAAGCAGCATATGTTGCAAGGATTTTAAAGGGTTAGAGTATCTTCTTATAGGGAAAACACTTCCATGGGTTCCTTTGTATATTCTGTATTTAGTAAGTATGTAACTATCAGAATTGTTTCCTCATTTTAACTTGGAGAACATACCCTTTTTGTCTAGGTGATAAATAATAAAAATAAATACTAATAAAAATGAACAAATTAATATTAATTAAAATATCTTTTTCCATCAGACTTTAATTGTGGTTATATATTTTTTTACTTATTTTTAGGAATTAAAGTTAGTATCCAAAGTATCATATGAGAAATCCCTATGTAAAATCCATTCCTTTATAATATTGCATTATAGACAGTCTTCAAGGCATTTTGAAGTCACTTCTGGCATCGATTATGCCAGTTTGTATTCTCTGATGACAAATGTGCATCATGAGCATGGACATAGAAAACATGAGCTTAAAATATATTTCAGAACACAACAGACCAGATATACATTACACATCAAGAGTTAGGAACATTATATTAATATGCATGTGCAAACTATCTATTTAGAGCCAAAAAGGTAAAAGTAGCTGTTATAGTTAATAGACACTATTCCCGAACTTGTCGTTAGAATTATTCTGAAAACTACTGTTTTAGATCACCCAGACTGACACCCCAAACTGCTGGGAACCTTTGACCTTAAACAACTTCTGTATTGTTTCTTTAACTAAAAAAAAAAATCAGTTAATTTGAGTTCTGTGAGACTGAATGAATTAATGTTGGTGAAGCACTTCAACACCCTAGAGGGAATGAATAATTCTACCTTACAGCAGTGTTTGAATAATGTGAGGTAAATAAGGCCACAGGGTATAGAGCAAACAGTGAGAGGCAAATATAATATATAACTACTCACTGTTGGAGTACTGTCTGTTCTTTGTGTTTAGTGAAGTGGGGGTCCTATGTAATTACAGTGTCATAGTATATGCAGCAAAAGAGGGTTGAATTAAGGTTTCCTTGGCAATCTTAATTCTGGAATTTCCTATCTTTTGAGTACTTGACTCCGCCACCTTAATAATGTTCTTTTGTGTGTAAGATTAATTGTGGTTTATAGACATCAATCATTACAGTATCTAGGCAACACTGCATTAAGTACAAGCAGCAAACCTCCATTACAGAGGAACTTGCTTGCTTTCATCTCTTCCTCAGGAGGAATTAATCCATAGCACAGTGTATCCCACAGCATGCTCCCAGAAGCAACTTTATCATTAGTCAGGCACCTGAAGAAAGTGGTCTGGTTTTGAATGCTCCTTTAGATTTGAGAAGAAGCTTATCTCTAGCAGCAGCATGCTCCACGGGAAGAAACCCTTCACTGAAAACACCCTGCATTCACCCCATAAGAGGTGAAGCTTTTGTCAACTCCAGTGTCACCAACAATTGTGAGAGCTGCAGGAGAAATCAGTTCAAGGGAGCAAACTGGAAAGCTGAACAGGAAGGCTACATAGGCAAACAGGAATTTTATGGCACTGCACTGAATCCATTAAGTAGCCACTTTACAGCAAATTATAATACAATCTATTTTCTTCCATCTGTGGTAGCAGCTGGGTCACTGAACAGCAACAAGAAGCTGTAGCTTCTGCAGAGCTTTCAGAATTCACTGGAGTAAATTATAATCCATTTCTGTGGTAGTTAATGGCATGATCTGCTTCAGTTGAGACATCCAGCAAAAACCTGACTGATAGGAACCAGGTGAGGTAAGACTTCTAAAGAAAAGAAATACACAGCTTCCTATGCTTTGGGAAGAAGCCCTGAAGTCCACAGCACACTCCAGAATGTGTCTTTAGAAATGTTAATCAGAATACACCATGAAAAAGACACGTGCCCAGGCAGAGCTGCTGAGTGTGTCTCAGGATGTGGGCAGGAGGGCTTTGCAGTCATGTGCCAACAGCTGGGCTGTGTGACTCTAGAATAGCTCTCTGGATGACTCAGGTTGAAAGGAAGGAAAGTTAAAATCCTTCTGCTTTCAGATCTGTGTCTGAGAACTTACTGTTCCAAACTCCATGAAGATTTGAAGAGTAGAAAATCCCTCATCCTCTCTTTCTGAAATAGTGTTTTCTCCCTGAATATAATGATCATCTGCCTTCAACTCTATCTTTCTCTTACCGGTCCCCAGTATAATTCTTTCGGGATGTATAGAACTTGGGTTTTGAGGAAGACTTTACACATGTAAACATGTGTCCCTTTATAATTCATTTTTTGCTCTTTATGTTCAATAAAAATTATAGGAAAATTCTATAGGGAGTTACAGTCAGTCACTCCCTATGTCTAATAATCATATCTCAGGTGACTTGTATGGTGATGTGCCTGTAACTCTTTAGATAGAGACTCATGTTTCCAGTGGAAAGCAAACAAAAACACAATGTTTGGGTTTTTTCTTTATTAAAGGCTGAAAGAGCACCGTCACAGTCTAATATAGGAAACACTACAATATAAGATCAGTTTATATTGCTGCGTTATATTTCAGCTTTTTTTTTTTTTTCCCAAAAAAATATTTCTCATAAAGAGATATGCAAGCAAAACAAGCAATCCCATTATTGCTGCTTCTATTGGAAATTTTCTCCCAGTAATGAAAAAGATTCAAATTAGAGCCCAGTAAAACCATCTGGAGTCAAGAGAAATGCTCCTGAAAACTTCAGTGGGAAGCAATGATTCAGAATATTCATTGCCAATGTAGATTGAAGCTGAAGCTGAAATGAGGTTGATGATGAAAGTAAGGAGAGAGCTGCATGATAACATAACCTCCCACACCTATGTAATGGGAAGCTCCTCATATCAGGTAGTACTTAGTGGGTGGGCAAAGCAATGCACTATCTTTTCTCTCTCTGCCCTCTGTGTCAAACTGTGCTGGGTCTGCACCAGCCAGATGGCTGAGCTTCTCCTGGAACAATTCCAAATATGACTTGTCACATATTTCCAGGAAGATATTAAGACTTAAAGAGGACCATTGTGGTCTGAAGTTGTCAGGATCCTAATAAGAGTCAATATTATTTATATTAGGTAATACTGCAGGATGAATTTTTTAATGTTTGGTACTTTGTCAAAAAGCTAAATGTCATTTTCCTGAGAAATCTCAATACACAATAGGGTCTAGATGTGCACACAGACAAGACATTTATTTTCAAGAGCCCTTAAATGTAAGGATGATCAACAGGGATGAGAAAATTAAATTGGAAAAGTACTGATGATACAGAAATATTTTTATCATGTTGTAACATGAATTTGAAGAATCTTTACCTAAGTATTGACTTACTTGTGAGTATGCTGTGAGACAGCTGCCCTCAAGGCATAGTACAGCTCAAGGTGTAGAGGAGGCAGCTCCCCAGAAGAGTCATAATTTACTGCTGACCACACCTACAGAAATTATGTTAGTACAGCACATCTTGGTGTGGGAGAGAAATATACAGCCAAGCAATATTTCCTTTAACAGCTTTTCTTTCCAAGGTTTACGTCTGCTCTATATTTTCACTGCTTGAATGCTGCTTTTTTTTTTTTTTTTTTTATCAGAATGATCATACTAATGATGCTAATGGCATTTGCAATCCAGCTGCTGTGTACAACTCCTCCAGAGGAATTCTGTGGAAGGATTCCAAATCCTTCTTTCTTTACATATTTATATATATATGAAAGAAGTTATGGTGTTTGTGGATAAGATAGAGTTGGAACAGCTTGCATCTAGATGTCTTTTATAGTCCACAGGGAAAACCTGGGTGTGTATCTGGGCCTCACTACTCCATTTGACATCTCTTTCTTGGATGCTACTGCTGACACAGCTTTCAGGAAGGAATGTGGTCTTGGTATGAGATATCAATAATACCAAAAACATACATCACAAAATGACATATTTTAACTTCTAAGTCAATGGACAAAAAGTTCTAATAAAGCTACTTGTGGCATGATCTTCTTTGTGGGAAGAATAACAGACTGCTGAGAGATCAGGTGGAAGAACAGTGCCACTTCAAACAACCTTTTGCACAATTTCTAAAGGGAGTAGTGAATTACTACTAACAGCTTGACAGATGAACATATGAAAGCAGTCAATCCGGTGTATTTCATAGAAAATTAACACCTGATCTGCAACAGACACCTTCAAAGGATTGTTTGCAAGTGCTGGACCTTTTAAAACCAAAAACTTAGCTTGAAAACTGTGACAAGTGAGAAGCATTTTTAATTACTGAACAAGTTCGTTCCTCCGTCAGAAATAAGTGTTGTGTTTCAAAGGTATTCAGTGAGGATCTGTATGAACATGTTCACAGTAAGTAGAGTCACACCCTGCTGCATGGGGCTTACACCATGAATCAGAGACGGAAATACAGTTTGAAAGTTTGGCTTGTTGGTTGTTTTTTTTTTTCAGAGTGTGGCTATCCCAGAATAGTTGAAAAAATTATGTGAAAACTTTTCTTGGGAATGAGGACATTCCCTCATTCCTGAAATATTCAGATTATCAGGAAACATTGTCTTTGGGATATAGTCAATCCCAAGACAAACTTCACAATATACTTAAGCATACTCAACACTCTGTCAAGGGAAGTAAAAAACAAGCTTACTGACTTTGTTGGTAGTGTTCAGTACTATCCAGTTACAAAATATACTAGGCATTGCTCCACATAATTGTGGGTGAAGTATTGGTAACACGTATTTCTGTAAATGCTCAATTATGTTGGCATTGCTTGTAAGGACAGACCATTTATAATATTTGTGTTGTATTTTATTATTATTATTATTAATTGAAGCAACACGTACAACATGTAAAATCCCCATGGATTGTCTGACCTGATGCTTCAAGGATAATAACAGATTTTTTTGACAGAAATGAGATTCATTCTCATGCAGTCCAAAGCTACTTCTAACACTGAGGTCGATTATCAGATAGAATCCCTCCCAAAGACTGCAGCTGGCTTGATTTTGAGCATTTCTGACAGTACTAATTTCAAATCACCCAGGATTCTAGTTCCAAAGCCCCACCACTGCAGTCCTCTTCAAAGATACAGCTCATGATGCTGTGCATAAGCAAAGATGAACTCTACTGGTTCAAATCTGCTAGATGGTGATTCCTACCTGATCCACAAACTGTACTTCCAGGGGGTTTATGACACAGTGAAACCCTTTGCTACAAGCCATGGTGAAAAGAGTGGCTAACTACTAAATGTGAACCTCTTCTCACACATCTGCTCAGAATAACTGCCTGACTTTCAGCCTAATCAGACAACAAGGTAATTCTATGTAATCTTACAAGGACTGACAATAAGATGCAATTTCCAAATATATTTATATGCAAGCTAAAATACAACATGAAATGAAAAACTAAACATCTTCATGTGTTTACCTTACTGTTGTTCTTTCTTTTGGTAGATGTTCTAGAAAGCTAAAAATACTAGTATAAAGAGGGATTAATTGACAGTAGCAGTGACTGAAATGCAAGGCTACTTTTAAGCTACAGCTTCTGTCTTTTCACTCTTGGCTCCAATGTATTTCCTGTATCAGTCTGTTACATACTTTACTGGTTAAAATTTTATCTCTTCTCCTCAGATGACTCCAGTGCTAATATCTATCTGCTTTTGCTGCTGTTAAGAAAACTATTGGTGAATATATAATATTGGCTTGATGGATAGCTTTAAAACTCACCTGACTCCAAAAGCTTTAATTAGTTATAGGGGATTGTACATGAACCTAATAATGAAACAGCTCAGTCTAACAATTGGTATTATCTCAAGTGATTTACCTCAGAATCAACCTGACATTTGTACAATTCATTTTTTGTTTTCTGTCCCCTTCCCAAAATTTCCAGTGTCACTTCAAACCCTGGAAATAAATTAGTAAATCTGTAGGTTTCCTCATTTTCCACTCACAGAAAGTATTTGGAAATATGTCTAAACTTAAGTCCTTTCCTTATGTGTAAACTAGCATAATGACAATTTCATCTAAATATGAACAAAGCTTTATGATCAAAGGGATTCTCTGAATCTCAAAGTAAGGACAAGGCACATTCTCTGTAGCACCTAAATGCAAAGTTACTATCCCTGTCACCCTATGCTGGGTTTCTCTGAAGGTGCTGAGGAAACACTAGAAGAAATGCAGTCCACAGTCTCTATACCCCAGAATATGCAGATAAACAACTAGACTGCAATAGTTCACAGAAGATACAGCCTCCATATTTCCCCTGGTAGTGATGACTGGCAGAGAGTCATCACTATCAGGGGAAAATGCACATGCATCTTCTCTGCAAAGAGATCTAGCTCATGTTCCTGGATCCAGAGGGCCACATGCTGCATCTGAAAGCTAAAGTGCCATGGGTTTTATCTGCTTCCCACCCTGACCACTGAAAAACACGGAATGCTCTAATGTAGAGATATCTTATGCTCAATTGATCTTTGAATAGAACTGTGTGACACATAAGCCTATTTTTATGTTTTACTCCAAGAAAGACCTGCCTCACAGCTGGCTCTGGTTGTCAAAGTATATGTGCTTGTTTATAGTTGCTGTCCTTAGCATCATTTCTATTCCTTGTCATCCCTCTTATATGTAGCTTCTTCAAACTTTGAACATTGTGTGTATCTAGTGAGTGATAGGGTGCTGATAGAAAGACATCTGTGATAGTCAAAACCCTTCTTGATTCCTCTACAGTGTGATAACCTAATGCCCTACCCCTGCCTGCCTTCCTCCCACCACTTCCCAGGCACAAGAGTGTTGATGAGAACTTCAGACTGTCAGGAGTTGTGGTAGCCTAATCACACACATTGAACTTTGCACTTGGAAATAAAACCAGCTGCAACAGTTACCTCCTGGTAACCAAATATTCTACCATTAGAGATAAACCAGATTCTATATAAGTATCACTTAATTAGCAAGGAACAGATTTTTTTAGGATTCTAATCCAAACCACTAAAATCAAATGGCCAAATTTATGACTATATGTGGCCCTGTCTCTTTACACGTGCTTTTTTAAACATCTGATGCATCTTAGTGGGTATCATATTCTGATGGAGAGGAACACACATGGAGGGGAACATTGTAATTTCAATATGTGGGAGACCAGCCATGCATAGTAGGCAAGAAGGTACATATCTGTAGATACCAAAACCTTGTAAGAACAGCAAGAAAGTTTAATTTTCACTGGTCTTGGGGAGGTTTCCATGTCAGCTAAAGATCAGATGGAGCACTGATATCTTACAGCTTTTATTTATGTTCACTGAAGTAATCTTGGAAGGGTTGTCAAGGTATCCATGGATATAAAACTGCAGAGGGATTCTCAGAAGCCATTGCAAACCACTGTAAGCTTTTTGGCCAGAACACATAAAGTTTTGTCTTACATTTTTTAATTACTTGAACCAGATTTTGGTCTTAGATGCATTGGGATATGAAATATTTTCATCTTTTCATACAAATTTTTGGAGAGTTGAATGTCAAGGTTTTTTTTATTAAGTATTAATAATAGTTATATGTATATTTCATTAGAAATCTTCATCAAAGCCATGAGGTGTGTATCAAAGGAAACTTTCTTTCCTGGTGTCATACACATCACACAGCCTTCACCAGACACATTGCGAATGGGAAATCCCTGTGGGAATTAAGTTGGGAGAGATAAAACAAAGGTGAATGATGAAAAAGGGACAAATAGGAAGAAAAAAGAATATCCTCATTGCTATTTAGATACCTGTTGTGACTTTGTTCAAAATAGCATTCTACCAGTGGTTCCTTAGATTTCTAAAAAGTAGAATTTTTATTTTTCTTCCAAGAGAAACATAAACATCCCACAGTGAAACATAATTACATGGAAACTTTTTCTATGGGCCCTCAAAGTATCATTAAGGTTTCATTCTGTGTAAACGGTCATCTATACTGCAGACGACATGTAAAAGTTTTACATGTAAATCAATAGAAACCTTCATAAATATACATGTGTTGGCCATGTGAAAAGTCCTGTTAGCATCAGCTCAACTTCCTGGGGACTGGAAGTGCCAGAAAATGATACCTGCATCAGTGAATTCTAGAAAATGTGTTTGCAATGAAAGTGACAATGGTAATGTTATGCCCATTTGAATTTCATATACTCTTGGAAAAGATTCCTTACTGGGTAACACTTCAGAAAAATGGTGGGGGTCTTATTTTTACTGAGAAAAAACAAGTTACAGAGAAAGGGTAAAGTACATATGAGCCTGAAATATTCAGAGGTATAGAGAACATAATTCTCAGTATGGTGTTAGATACTCCAAGAGAGCAGGTCTCCTAAGCTATTGCTTCCTATTTCTCTGCTGACATACTGGCAGTAATGAGGACAAAGAGAAGCTGCACCTTAGACAAGCAACTGGGTCCTTACACTGTTCCTGTGTGAAAATGTCTCTCTGCCCCCCTCCACAAAGTGCTGTGCTCCAGTTTCAGTCTGCATGGGCCACTTGGAGATGTAGGCCAGGTGCAGGTAAGGAAGATGGAATCAGCTTCGCAGTCCACGCAAGAACTGCATTCACATTCAAAAGAAAATAGAGAAACATATTCCAATTTTTCTAGTAAAAATAAGGAAAAACTGATGGAGAATGGAAATTTTGTCACTGTCCAATCCAGCCAACAGTACACATGGAAAAATATTATGGAGGACCAGAAAAATTACGTTGCTTGACACATTCAAAATCAGTCATGCTGGTTTAAATTATAAAACCATTTGTAAGAAGCAGTCCTAGGCTGCTGGAAGGTGACAAGGTGACCTAATAATTTCTTTCCATTTCCACACACTTTGGAACTGACCTGTGCTACTTTGCAGCAATTTTAAACATCAACAAAATGTATTGCTCATTCTGAGACTACAAGTGAGAGCAGAACTGAACAGCTTGACTCACTGATAACCAACATGCTAATATGGAGCCTTGTGTGTTTTTTCAGCTGCTTGTTTTCTGGACAAAATGTGTTTCTTTTTAAAAGCTACAATGGCTGCCAAAAGTGAATAGCTCATATCACAACATCAAAGCCAGACAGTTGTCAAAAAAAAACAAACAACAACCAACCAACCAAAAAGAAACCAAAACAAAACCCACGACAAAACAAACAAACAAAAAACAACTAAAAAAAAACCCCAACAAGCACAGAACAACAAAAAAAAAAAGGTTATTGCTGATGGTAAATGTCTAGGAAACTCAGCTGCAGTTGCATTTCCATATCCTGTAAGAATCAGGTCCATATGGGACTTCAAGAATGATGTGAAAATGTGGCAAAGAGAAAGTAGTAACTTAGACTGTTCTTATATTCCACTACTTTTATGTGACTTATTATCCTTGAGGATACTGTGCAAGTGATGGGTGTAATTTGCCCTAACACAGCTCAATTTGCTACAAATAGCTGTTTGAAGGTCTCTGCAGGGTTGTATGAATCAGACAGCCTCAGATGAATGGCCAACAGTGAGAGATAGTGAACCATTTTTCAGTTTGTATTTTTAGGAGTCTCTTCTTTCAGCAGCAGCTGATGGCTGCTGGGAAATTAATCTGTGTCATGCAGATTCTTCATGATTGTTTTCCTTTCAATGAAACAGAGATAATTTCATGTTCTTCCTACGTGTGCTAAGAATACACCAATATTTACATTAAATTCTCTTAATATAATATCATATATACAGCACAAATTAAATATGAGTTTTCATTAAAGTATTAAAGCATGACCAAAGTTTTGTGGCATCCTGTAACACATGGTAAATTGAAACTTTTCCTCGTGCTTAGTTTCTTCTGCATTTGCATTCTTACCTCAAATACAGCAATTGCCTGGGGCTTTCCTCAGATGTTGAGGACTCTTCAGCCATTTTAAATATTCATGTGGTCTCTGGAGACTTCCTGCTAGAGGCCAGAAGTGAGAAAGAAGGTATTAATTCAACATTCAGAACTGGGGATTGAGAGGTGGCCCACTTATGGTTCAATTTCCTCCTGTGTGAGTAAAAGAAGTTGGGTATCACATGCAAAACCAGCACGTGGCTGCTGTCTGAAAAGGACCCCTTTGTAATCTAAAAGCTTATACATAGGTGAAGTGCCACTGCAGTCTTTCCCAGAAAAGTTCACACCATCTGTCAAAGTTATCATGTATTAGAAAGTAGGAGAATTTGGTTTTACTTTCACATTGGCATAAGAGATAAGGAAGCTTCACTTACCAGCTGAATCTGATCTTAGAGATACCAGGGATATCTGTTCAGGGAAGAAACTTCAAGATCAGATTTTGTTGACAGCAATTATATCCACAACTGTCACCTGCCTATATAGTAACATGATTTTCTGACATTCTTCCTTTTCCTTGTTTCTGTTCCCCAGAGCTGAACGGATTAAAAAAAACCAACAAAAACCAACAACAACAAAAACAAGGCAAAAAGCATTTTTGTTGGAAATTTGTTTCCAGTATTTGCTTTTCCTGAAAGACTAAAGCCCCAAGTAGGAAGGGACAGAGAAGTGAGAAAAGACAGATTTCAGCTGCTGAGATCTGAAAAATATTTTCATCTTCTGAGTAAAACACTGAAATAGTGACATTTGGGCACATAATATTTCTTTTTTTTTTTTAAAAAAAAAGTCAAAATTCAAATGAAGTCTTTCAACAACAACAAAAAAAAGCAAACTATGCAAGACCCATTTACACTTTACTGTAGTTTTTCCAAAATATTCGTAGTGAATTGTGTGTAGTATTGCATTAATAGGTAACGTTTTCCGTGTCCCTAAGAACCTACAGCCTTAATGTAGCACGTCAAAACATAGGATTAAAGGACAAAACAAGTAAGGGTGTGAGACTACTATAAAGAGAGTTAGCTTGGAGACCTGTGTGTGAGGGAAGACTGTAGAGTGAGAGAGAAGAGGATCTGATAGATGAAAGCAGAGAAGGTGTTCAAGCAGGATGGAAGGAAGAAACCAAAGCAGATAAAAGCAGCAGGAAAATGACAGGATTGGGAAGAACTAAAAGAACAAGAGAAGGATGATAAAAGCAGGGGTGAGGTGATGAGATATGCAAAATTCCACACAGACATTTATAAAATTAAAACACACCCTGGTGTGTACAGAACTTACCCACACCTTCTTTCCACACAAAGATCACTCTTAGCATTGTTAACTGATAGTCTCACAGATATGCACTCATTTAACAAATATAAAGGCATATAAAATCCACATCCACTTAACTTTCAGTCTAAATCAGATACAACCCTCAGCTGAGCAGTGATTTATATACACATTAAACTTATAACCATGAGACATCATTTTGATTATTAGTAGGGCTATACACTGTCCTGAAGCTTGACCTGTAAATAGCTACAGGTTGAAACCTCTGTGCATATGCTCTCCACTTTATTCCCAGTCTATTGCTATGCCTATTACTAAGAACTTAGTTACTATTAAAAAACATAAAAGTGCACTGACAGTACCCAGTGCATACGAAAGAGTCATCATGTGAGACCTTCAGGTGCTGAAAGAAGTGCAATGATCAACTCAAGGAGCAGTGTTTGGGAGGCACAACCTTCATGTATACTCAAGGATGCAGATATTGATGTTTGGGTAAAGGTTTTGGTTTTGTATCATTTGGTTTGGTGGTTAAACCCTCCTTGCTCCAAGGGCCAACTAGTGGCAGAATATCAGTGGGAAAAAAAATTACAACAGTGGGCTTTGAGATCATATTTGGAATGTAACATAAGAAATGGTTTTGCTTGACTTGTGGGGAAAGTCAACAACTAGAAAAAGATGCCTTGAGTAACAACACATCATTCTGGCTGTGTGGATGTGCAGTAAAACCAGAGAGGGGATTTGAAAGCTTATATAAATGATTGTGGTGAATGTTAACACAGACACACATTCATGTGGGTGTTCACAGTCATCAAAGTAGACAGTCAAACATACATGTAGATAAAATAGTTAAAAGGGGAAATAAATAAGAAAAGAATATATAAATAGAGATGGTAATCTTCTCAGGACCACTTATATTTCATGAGTCTGATCAATACATACAGTGTTTAATTAATCTAATAATAAATCCAATAATTAATCTGTCACATGTGACTAGGTTTGCATTTCTTTCTTAGCCATACAAATAAAGCAGTATCCTCATTGTCACTGGCCTGCTGACTCACTACAAAATAAAATTGTCTTGCTGCATAAGTCTGACTCTTGGACCACCAGTGGGTCAGCTCTGTAGAGGATGAGGAAGAAGAGAATGCTTACTGTGAAGTGCAGTGGGGAGAACACAGGAGTGATATCTCCCAGTTTCACTATGTCAACTCCTGTCTGTTGGATACAGCCATAAACATTTGCTGAACATTTGCTGGAGACTTTGTCACAGCCTGGTTAGAATGTCCGGCTGCACTCCTTGTCTGTGCTGTGAGGAAGGGGGAAAGGAGAAAAACCAGTGCTGTTTCATCAGGAATACCTTGCAGGGAAGTGCTCCTGAGGGCTGTGGTCCTCCTCTGCACGAGCCAGGTAAGGGTAAATGGTTAGTCCTTTCCAGCCCCTGGCACCTTTCCAGACTTTTGCCACAGAGGTGGCTTAAAATGTCATCATCCTGGTGTATGTCTTTCATACTCTGAAAACCAGCATATTAAAGGTGCCAGTGTTATATCTTTTTGCTATGCCTTCTCAGTTTTTGGGCCTTTCTAGCAATTATAGGGTGGTATTGATCACAGGCACTGTCAGGTTTACCACTTCCCTTCATTATGTTTATTGACTCTGTTACCCCATCACCAGTGGCAAAGGAGATAACATCACAAACTTGTTCTCTCTCCTATCACCACATTCCAGATTTTTATACACAGTTTGGTTTGCTTAGAAGTGATGGCAGTAAAGTGCTGTATAACAGGCCATAGTAAGAACTGCAGTAGCAGGCTGAATACTGTAGGAGCAAAAGAGCTCTTCTTTTAAACTCTGTGAAATAATGGATCTCATAAGCAGTCTCACTGCTTGTTTTGAAGTTTTGAATATGTCCAGAATTTTTATTTGGATATCAAGAAGTAATACATGGAAGATAAGATTATCTCCAAGCAAGTAAGAGTTGAAGAACCATGAGATGTCTGTTCCAGAAAAAGAAAAATTGGTCTAATGATTAACCACAGGGAAGATCTTGGTACTAGAAAGTAGGAAGGGAGTGATTCTATCATAAAATCCCTAAAAATTTCCTTAATATAAGTTCAAAAGTAAGTCTGGACAATTTAAGATTCAGGCAGCTGCTCCTCATTGAGGAAATAATTTCTTAAAGGCTTTGTGGCATCATTTTAGTGGTAGTGGTTACACCACTAAAAATGACAAACACATCTGAAAACCATTTCCACTGAAGCCTGCACTGTTATCCTGCATGTCCAACAGGTTTCATGTAAATGCTTGAGGAAGGAAGTTTATAGATTTCTTTAAGCAGTGTTTTTGTCTGTCTATCACCCTTCACTTCTCTGTTCTCTGTCAGAAGATCTGGCTAATATTGCATCATCTTGCTCAAGTAGCATCATGTTGCTGGGTTAGTATCTGGATTAGCATGTAGATTAAAAGCTGCAGAAAAGTCTAATAAACAAAATGACATTGTCCACAGGGGAAAAATGTTCACTTTTAAATGCTGTTAAAATATTCATCTGTGTCAGCATCATGGAGATACACAATTTAAACAGAGGTCATCTATTGTTGGAACTCAGTAGTTTTAACATTCTTTGTGCCTTCGTTTATAAATCAAAAATTCAATACAACTTATTGGTATGATAGAATGTACATCTAGTTTTCATTTGTTTGTTTTTTAACTATCGTAGAGTTCTGCAATTCTCAAGTTTATTTTCAGTTGAACTTTGCTGAAGAAAGCAAACCTTTTATGGCTTGTACTTTTTAAGGGAAGTTATAGGTATATTGAGCAGGCCTGCATAATACAATTAGTGGGGGATAAATTGTATATACTGACTGATTAAAATAAAAGATAATTTGATGGCTAACATACATTCACTTGGTATATGCAATTTGTATTTAACCTGGGTTCCATTTCAAAAACATATAAGAAACTCATGTGTCTCTTGCAAAAAGAAGCCTAAAAGCAGTGTGGGCCCGCTGCTGGACCAAGTGGGTACCCTGGTGACTGAGGACAGAGAGAA
>JAOEGS010008679.1:0-14745 GCA_025447755.1 Corythornis vintsioides | reverse complement strand
GGCAGCCTGGGACAGCCCTGGACAACCCTGGAGGGGAAGAAATTGTTCCTCAGCTCCAACCTAAACCTCCCCTGGGGCAACTTCAGGCTGGTTCCTTTTGTCCTGTCCCTTGTTCCTTGTGAGCAGAGCCTGACTCCCCCTGGCTCCAACCTCCTGTCAGGAGCTGTCAGAGCCAGGTGGTCTCCCCTGAGCCTCCTCCTCTCCAGGCTCAATAAGCCCAGGTCCTTCAGCTGCTTCTCTCCACACTCCTGCTCCAGACCCTTCCCCAGCTCCATTGCCCTTCTCTGGCCACACTCCAGCCCCTCAGTGTCTGTCCTTCAGGGAGTGAGGCCTCATCTGATAGTGTTTGTGGTCTTGGTACATCTCATGAGTTTTTAGTTTTACAGACTTGCTCTGTGTCTGGCAGTTCCAAGAGTTCTGGCTAGAAAATGATGAAGCAGAAAAAAAAAAAATTGTGTAATCTTCCCTTTTCCTTTTCTCACTTCTCTTTACTGCATAATTGGTTGTATCATAGACCAGAAACCAGTCCAGGATGTGCTCACCTGAGGGGTCTGGAGTCCCAGGGGAGCTCATTCCAGCAGCTGTAACACCTGAAGCTGCACTCTGTCTTCACTCATTTGCCCCACTCTGCTTCTGTGCAGGAAGCCTGTGCACTGCAGTACTACTTCTTGATCCTGTGGAGGATACTGGGGATTTTGCCTCCATCCAAAAACTACATGAATCAGTTGGCCACAAACAGCCCAGAGATGAGTGAGTGTGACATCCTGCACACGCTGCGCTGGTCCTCCCGCCTGCGGATCGCCTCCTACGTCACCTGGATCAAGGTACAGCCACATCTGGCCTGGGCTGCTGTGTCCTGTTGGTGACAGTGTGAGGCTCTTCCTAGCTGGCTGCACATGGGGCTTGTTGCCTGGGCATGGTGGTGAGAACTGGGAGCCTGGATCTGTGTTTTCTGAAGCGGGGTAGCCTGTCGCTGGGGTAGTGAATGATAAATGATAATATTGCTTTTAAAAGGTGACAAGTCTTTTTTTTTTGGCATCTCTAGGATCACCTTGCCAAGCAGGGCATGAAAGCTGACCATGCTGCTTCCCTCATTGAACTGGCCTCCAGCAAGTGCAACTCTGTGAAGTATGATGTGGAAATAGCAGAGGAATACTTTGCTCGGCAGGTGAGGAGGGGGGAATGTTCCTGTGGAGCTGCTGTTGCTGGGGAATGATCTGCACTGACTGTTCCCTCCCTCTGTGTTTCAAGATCTCTTCTTTCTGTGGAGTGGATTGCACAACTATTCTGCAGCTGCACGAAGTCCCCAGTTTACAATCCATTTACACCCTTGATGCTGCAATCTCCAAGATTCAGGTTTCCCTAGATGAGCACTTTTCCAAGCTAGCTGCAGAAACTGATCCTCACAAGTCTTCAGATATAACCAAGAACCTCCTGCCTGCCACGCTGCAGCTCATCGACACCTATGCTACCTTTACCAGGTACAGCCCTTAGCATCTCTAACTTGACCTTCTTCCACATGTAGAGCTTCTTGTGTTTTGTTTTCTTAGTGGTAGATGCCTTTTTTCCCCTCTTTTTGTAGTCCAGTGTAATTACCCTGACTTACATCCTCTAGAGTGTCCACTGTTTTAACAGAAGGAAACATAACTTCTCAAGCCATGAGTGTGAAATAGTTGTTCCTAAGTAACCTCCTTGTTTCATCTTTACAAGGCTTTTTTCCAAAGATTAAACCTCTTCTTACCACACTCTAGGGTAGTGCTGCTTAAGATGATTTCACTGAGATAATACTGAGAGTGGCAGGCCATCAAGAAAGAGTTGGGGTTTAATCCTTGTTAGAACCTGTGTAGAAGAAAGCAGAAGTAAATCAGCTTTTTCTTTTCAGTGGGAGCTTTTCCTGATGAGTAGCTTAGAGGAGATAAAAGCCCAGAACTCCTCAGAGGTATAACACAGAGTATGGGCCAGAACTCCAGAAATTTCCTTCCTTCTCTGTTGTTGTATTGCCACGTTTAGTTCTGAAATGCAGAGCTGTTCCCTGCAGTAAATCCTTTCCCTCCTGAACACAGATCCTACCTGCTCCGGAGCCTGTCTGAAGAGGGCTCCACTGAGAACAAACCCTCCGAGGAGAAGCTCCGAGGCTACGCTGCTGTCCTGGCCATCGGCTCCAGCCGCTGCAAGTCCAATACCCTAGGTGAGCAGCCTGGATAGTCTGGAGTTCCTCCTCCAGATGGCTGAAGCTCTCAGAAATGCTGCCAGCACTCAAAGCCCTGTGCTGGAGAGTGTGTTCTCAAGCACTTTGTTCAAAGGAGTTATCCCATCCACAGCATCCACCAGTCTTTTCCTTTTAGTGCCCTAACAATGGAACAAGTTGGGCAAACCTTGAAAACTGAAATATCTTGTGGGCTTATCTGGATTGTTGAAATGCTTTTATAACCCTGTTGGTGCTCTGGTGGCACAGCACAGTGAGGGGAACTGCAGAATGTTGATGTGTCTGCTGTAAATTAGTATTTTCACCATGTTTTCTGTTGTTTAAAATGAAAGAAGGTGGAAACTTGGGGATAATTTAGACTTGTGGACAAGCATGAAACTAGCTCTCAGCAGAGTGACAGCTCAGCTTTGCTATAGTTGTGTCTGAAATAAAACATGGTGTTGCCCTGGGGTAGGACAAGGGGCAGTGCATGAGAGCTGGAGCACAGGAGGTTCCACCTCAGCATGAGGAGGAACTTCTGCACTGGGAGGGTGACAGAGCCTGGCAGGGGCTCCCCAGAGAAGTTGTGGAGTCTCCTCTGGAGAGTTTCCAGCTGCCCTGGCTGTGTTCCTGTGCCCTGTGCTGGATTAGACTCTGTTCTATGGGCCTGCTCTAGCAGGGAGTTGGACTCAAAGCTCTCCAGGGTCCCTTCCAACCCCTGACACCCTGTGATCCTGCAGAACCCCTGAAATCACTCAGTGACATGATCCTGTTGCCTGCAGGTCCAGCCCTAGTTCCCAACTTGCCATCAGCTGTGCAGACTTTGTGTGACTCCTGGAACAACATCCACACAAACGAGTTTCCCAACATTGGCTCCTGGGTGAGTCCAGCCTCCTGGGCTGATCTGAGGTGACTTTAACCCTTTCCCCTGCAGGCTCTGACTTCTTCCTCTCTCCCTCAGCGCAACGCCTTCGCCAACGACACCATCCCTGCAGAAAGCTACATCAGTGCTGTGCAGGCTGCCCACCTGGGCACCCTCTGCAGCCAGAGCCTGCCCCTTGCAGCTTCTCTGAAGCACACCCTCCTCTCCCTGGTCAGGCTTACTGGGGATCTCATCGTGTAAGTGACAGGTTTGCCATGAGCTTTTTGCTCTGTTAGACCTGCCTGCTGCTCTGTTTGGAGCTAAGCCTTTAATGGAGTTGGATCTGTTGGAGTAAGTCAGTGGATAGTTCTAAATTCCAAATGGTTCTGTCATTCCAAGTTTGTCTTGATCTGTAGCTCTACAAGTCAGACTTCCTGATAGAAACCTTTTTGTCAAACTGGGGTAAAAATGGTTGATATTGACATATCAATCTAATTAATTTGTGTGAGTTTTGTCACTCAATTGTGGGATGATTCTAGAGTGTAAGAAAAAAGTGAAATGAAAGATTTATCATTTTTCCAGGTATTTACTTTAAGATATTCAGAAACAAAAGAATAATTGTCACTACAGGCATGTCCAAAAGAGATAGTGTGGCTGTCAAGGAAAGAGGTGTAACTGGCTATGTGCAAAAGCAACATGTAGAGTTTTCCAAACAAGGAGTGATTATTCAGGGGAAAAATGGCTGGGCTACTGTATTTATCCCAGTTTCTAAACCAGATTTTATCACTGACTTCCATCCAGACTTGTCTGGATGTTTATCTGTGTGACTTTTATCCAACGTGGATGTTCTCTGGTGCATCACACAGAGAATTAACTTCTTTGCTTTTCTTTTTCCAGCTGGTCAGATGAGTTGAACCCCCCACAGGTGATTCATTCCCTCTTGCCCCTCCTTTTGGAGACCAGCACAGAGAGTGTGGCAGAAATAAGCAGCAACTCCCTAGAGAGGATCTTGGGCCCTGCAGAATCTGATGAGTTCCTGGCACGTGTTTATGAGAAGCTGATCACAGGCTGCTATAACATCCTGGCCCACCACTCTGATCCAAACAGGTGACATGCCCTGTGGCCTGGGGCTCATCATTCTCTAACAAAGCTGTATATGAGAATTACTGCAGTATAGTTGAACATAAGGGTTGGTTCTTGAGCAGCACAACAGAAAGGCCAAAAAAAATCAGCTTATTTTTTATCCCTTGAAACCTCCTATACTTGTACACTAAAGATACAAGATGTTTTGTATTAACCAGAATTTTCAGTGCTGCCACTCAGGATTTTAATCATCTCTTGTAACACTGGATCTGCAGTAAAGATCTGCATTTTTTTTTCTTTTTTTCTTTATGCAAATAGAAAATGATGCAAATACAAGCACAAAATCAAAGCTGAAGATGCTGACCTAACTTGCTCTCTAGTCCTTTATCTCTGATGTTGCCCTTTATAACAAACTAGCCAGATTGTTGCTGTTTATGTTTGTGCATCCATTGTTTTTCTCCTGTCTCTGGTTCAGCTAGGGGAGAGTTTATTAGAATTATATTAGCAAAACTGCTACTTCTTGGCTCTCAGAATTCTTGCAATTGCTGCTCTTCTGAATTCTCATTTCATATGTGTCTTTTTGTGCTCAGTGGCCTGGATGAGTCCATCCTGGAGGAATGTTTGCAGCATCTGGAGAAGCAGCTGGAGAGCAGCCAGGCCCGGAAAGCCATGGAGGAATTCTTCTCAGAAAGGTGAAGTCCTCCTCAAAGTTGTAGCCTTAAGAGCTTTATTCCTCTTCCTTTTTCTATTGCCTTGTCCCTGTCAACACCTCTGTGATGTTAATGCCACTGTGCAGGGAAATACCCAGCCCTGTATTAATTTCCTCCCTCTTTACAGTGGAGAACTGGTCCAGATCATGATGGCAACAGCCAATGAAAACCTCTCAGCTAAGTTCTGTAACAGGGTGCTGAAGTTCTTCACCAAGCTCTTCCAGCTAAGTAAGTGGTGGTTGAATCTCTCCTGCCTTTGTCCACTTTATACCCTCTCTGGGTTAAACTGGGGTGTGAAGATGCATGGAAAGAAAAGCAGTGAGAGGAAGTGGAGTGACAGCTTCCCACTCTTGATGGAAAGCCATCTCCAGATGCTCTCTGGAGCAGCTGTCACTCACAAGGTGTTTTCTCCACCAGCTGAGAAGAGTCCCAACCCCAGCCTCCTGCACCTCTGTGGCTCTTTGGCTCAGCTGGCCTGCGTGGAGCCTGCCAGACTCCAGGCCTGGCTAACCAGGATGACCATGTCCCCTCCCAAAGATTCGGATCAGCTGGACATTGTGCAGGAGAACAGGCAGCTGCTGCAGCTCCTGACAACCTACATTGTTCGGGAGAACAGGTGCAGTACAGCTTGGGCAGTTCTCTGTGTGTGCTCTTGGTTCTTTTGTTCTCTGGATGTGCACATTCCTTGGGAGCTGATGGATTCTGGTTGTCAGCTTTGGAATGAAGTGGTGGGAATGTGTCTGAGCTGTGTCTGTGCCCCTGCAGTGTGGGGCTTTGCTGCCTTTCAGTGGGTGATGTACCCTGCCTGAAACTTTCTTCTTTCTGAACCAGCCAAGTGGGAGAAGGCGTGTGCACAGTGCTGCTGAGCACTCTGATTCCAATGGCAACAGAGATGCTGGCCAATGGTGATGGCACAGGCTTCCCTGAGCTGATGGTCGTGATGGCAACTTTGGCTAGTGCAGGACAAGGTGCAGGACACCTCCAGCTTCATGGTGCTGCTGTTGATTGGCTGGGCAGATGGTAAGAGCAAACTGTGTGCTGCTGTTAGGTCATTTGCATCCCTTAGAATAATGCTTGTAATGTGTTGGGGTTTTATTCCTGATGATTTGGGGACAAGTTCACATTTACTGATACATCCCTTTTTCATATCTTGTCATTTGGCATATAAAGTATCTGAGAGAGGCTGGTCTGTGTCCCCTGGTTAAGAACAGCCATGTGTTTCCTTGGTCCTTTCCACTCTCCATGGTTTAATTACTGCTTTTATGCTTTCCCTGTTGTTAATCTAAAGCAAAATGAACTCTTAAAGCTGTTGGTGAGAGCTGCATTTGTACTTCCCAAAGACATGGTAGCTGTAGTGAACTTCTCCACTGCTCTGTTACAGCAAGAAATACCTGTCTCAGAAGAATGTGGTGGAAAAGATGAATGCAAATGTCATGCAAGGGAAGGTAAGATGTGTGACTTGCTTACCTGGCAGGAATAAATCTGAGGAGTGCAGGAATAAATCTGAGGATCAGCTGGCCTGTTGTGGTGGCACAGTGGGAGCTGGAAAGCACTCTGGACAGGGGGGCTGTGCTATTGTCTTGCTTTCCAGCAGCAATTGCAAGAGCTGAGTATTGCCTCTTGTTTTCATCCCTCTGCTTCACAGCACGTGACTATCCTGGAGTGTACATGCCACATTGTCTCTTACCTGGCTGATGTCACTAATGCTCTGAGCCAGACCAGTGGCCAAGGACCAAGTCACCTTTCTGTGGATGGAGAGGAACGGGCAATTGAGGTGGATTCAGACTGGGTGGAGGAGCTGGCAGTGGAGGAGGAGGACTCTCAGGCTGAGGATTCGGTAGGTAACAGTGCTGTGAAGGAGGTGAAGGTAACCACTGTGGTAACCACTTTCTGAAACAGCTTTCTTCTTGCCAGGATGAAGATTCTCTTTGTAATAAGCTCTGTACCTTCACCATCACACAGAAAGAATTCATGAATCAGCATTGGTAAGACTCTCAAATTCGTGTTCAGAGTTGCAGCCTGATTTTTCTGGCCATGGAGGAGGAATCCAATGCAGTCTGTGGGCCTTCCTGAGGTGCACATTTTATAACCCATCTGGCTTATTCTGTGCAGGTATCACTGTCACACTTGCAAGATGGTTGATGGGGTTGGAGTCTGCACAGTTTGTGCTAAAGTTTGTCACAAGGACCATGAGATCTCTTATGCCAAATACGGATCGTTCTTCTGTGACTGTGGAGCCAAGGAAGATGGCAGTTGTCTGGTAAAGTGTCTTAATGTCAACATATAAGCTGTGATTGCTTCACTTTTTAAAGGGTTTTTTTTTGGCAGAGGTTTCTGCTCTGCAGTAAGTTACATTGTGATATAAAAGCATAGAAGTCCTTAGACTCACAGAATCATAGAACTGTCAGGGTTGGAAGGGACCTTGTTCCTCATGTCTAAACTCTTCCTAATATCCTATGACTTGAAGGCCTTGGCTTTATAATGAACCCTCTTACTTTTCATCTTGCTTGTAATATTTTCTTTTTTGTACCAAATGAGAGCATTGGCAAATCTCTGCCATGGTGACTGCTGGGATTCCACCTGCCTTAACTGGATTTCCAAGTTAGCTTAAGCTACAAGCAGTCAGAACCACCTTTTCCCATGTTTTCTATTAACAACAAAGTAATTTTATCTCAAATACAAAAGTTTTTCTAATATTTGTGTGGAGAGTGGCACAGAGGTGCCCTTGTGTTACTGCTTTTACAGTTGCAGTGTAATTGAATTGCCCTCTTCTTTGAAATTACATTCACCTTGCTGCTTTTACAGCCTGGTTTTTTTACCAGTGGGGAGAATGGAGTCAGGATTGAGCTTTCAGTGTTCCTGTGTCATTCCCAGGCTTTGGTGAAGAGAACTCCCAGCAGTGGCATGAGCTCTACCATGAAAGAATCTGCCTTCCAGAGCGAGCCCAGAGTGCCCGAGAGCGTCATTCGCCATGCGAGCACCTCTCCTGCAGAGAAAGCCAAGGTCACCATCAGTGAGGGGAAGGGCCCTGATGAAGAAAAACCCAAGAAGAGCAGCCTGTGCAGAAATGTTGAGGGCTGTCGAGAGGAATTGCAGTCCCAGGTATCAGTATCAGCTTGCTGGTAAAAGAATCGTAGAATCAGAATGGTCAGGGTTGGGAGGGAGCTTAAAGCTCATCCAGTTCCATCCCCCTGGCCGTGGCAGGGACCCTCCCACCAGAGGAGCCCCATCCAGCCTGGCCTGAGAAACTGCCAAGGATGAGGCTTCTCCCACCTCTCTGGGCATCCTGGGAAATAAATTCTTCCTGGAAAATAAATTCTTCCTCATGTCTGATCTGAATCCACCCAGCTCTAGTTTTGATCCATCCCCTCCAGCCCTGTCACTGCCCAACAGCCTCAAAAGTCCCTCCCCAGTTTCTTGTAAGATCATCCCTTTTGCAAACAGCTTTTCCATCTTCTCCCTAAACTATTAAATACCACTGACCTCACCAAAAGAGGGTGTGTGCTGAGGATCTTAGGCAGATTTGGTTATCAGCCTAGCTGCTTGATTTTTTTAATGCTAAGAGGGATCTTAAAAGCAGTGTCTGGCTTTTTTCTTACCAAGACTCAGCAGAAGCACCTTGCCTTTTCTTTTCCCTCTAGGCCAACTTCTCCTTCGCACCTTTGGTGCTGGAGATGCTGAACTTCCTGATGGATGCCATTCAGATCAACTTCCAGCAGGCCTCAGCCATGGGCAGCAGCAGTCGTGCACAGCAAGCTCTGAACGAGCTGCACACCCTGGACAAGTCGGTGGAGATGACGGATCAGCTGATGGTGAGACGCTGAGGGAGGGACCACACTGGGGGTAACTGGGATATGTCTTTCAACCAGAAACGCTCCAGTGATGCCCTTTTGTGTCTCCTGCTGACACCTCAGGTCCCAACTCTCGGCTCTCAGGAGGGTGCCTTTGAGAACGTTCGCATGAACTACAGCGGGGACCAGGGCCAGACCATCCGGCAGCTGATCAGCGCCCACGTCCTGCGGCGCGTGGCCATGTGTGTCCTGTCCTCCCCCCACGGCCGGCGACAGCACCTGGCTGTCAGCCACGAGAAGGGCAAGGTGAGCTCTCAGACCCAGGGTGCTGGGGACTGTCAGAGTGAAGGAACCGGCCTGAGAATGTGGAACAAGCAGCAGGGTGGTTGTTCTGCCTGTCCCCGAGCTCTGGATCTTCTGCAGGGCACAGCTTATTACAGATTCACAGATGTTAGGGGTTGGAAGGGAGCTAGAAGATCATCTAGTGCAACCCCCCTGCCAGAGCAGGGTCACCTAGACCAAGTCGCCCAGGATCAGATCCAGATGGGTCTTAAGTGTCTCCAGAGCAGGAGACTCCACAACCCCCCTGGGCAGCCCGTTCCATGCTACTGAAGGACATGAGATCTCACCACTCTCTAGGATCCACATCTCTCATCTGACACTCTAAAGTAGCCATCTGGTTCTGTGATTCCTAACAGCCAGCCCTTCTCTGGCCTGGAAGAAGGTGGCCTTAGCCTGAGCAGGCCATGAAAACGCCTTGCCTAAAACATGGGTGCACCAGATTGTGGTCCCCCCTTCTTCAGCACTTCCCAGGAAAGATTCCTTATACTGGAAGGTGGTCTTAACATCTGGAAAGGCCTTACAGAGTTAGTAGGTCAACACCAATGTTGTGGGCTGAGGCTGTCCTGTGCAGCAAGGGACATCTGGCTTTGCTTGGGGACAGGCCTCCAGTAAGTGCTCACCAGACAGGAGCCCAGTCCTTGCATCCTTCCCAGCTTGATTTCACCTGCAATCCTAAGCAAAGTGTGCCCAGTACAAGGAGTTAAATGGATAGTGCCACCTCTCACTCTGATACAACACCCTAAGTGTGACACAGTCATAGAGCTGAAATCAAAATGCCCACCCTTCAGTTGTAGGGTTGGCTAAGTTCATGTTGTTGTGCAGATCACAGTCCTCCAGCTGTCAGCACTGCTGAAACAGGCAGACTCCAGCAAGAGAAAACTGACCCTCACTCGCCTGGCGTCTGCGCCCGTCCCGTTTACAGTCCTGAGCCTAACTGGGAATCCCTGCAAGGAGGACTACCTGGCTGTGTGTGGGCTGAAGGTAAGTGCTGGGAAAACCCTTGCTGGGCACTTGGAAGCATCAATTCAAATCCAGCTCTACCTCTTTCCTCTGAGGAGCTAACGCAGAGCTGGCTCCAAAGGTCTGTCACTAATTTTAGCTCGTTAATCACTTTCCCACTAGATGGATGAAGTAAAAGAAGCAGGACCTATATGAATCTCATAATAGATGAGACAGTGCCTCAAAATAGTTCTTATTCTATTTAGGCCAATTTTACTTCAAGACAGGAGTCAAGGTTTAGTCATGGGAAGCTTAGTGTGGTGGAACTACTCAGTAACAACTGGTGTTTTATACCAAGGGCTCCTCTTTTTTTGTGTACTCCCAAATGTAATTTCAGCTTTCAGAGTGCAGAATACACAAATATGATTATTTAGCTAAGAAACAAGTGGACTCTGAGGTTTGGGGTGTGTTGTTTTGTTTCTTTTCTTTACAGACTTTCACATCATCCATGTCAAATGCAGGAATTTTAGGTTCTCGCCCTATGATCATTATTAGCACTAAAAGGAATTCTGGATTTGAACTCTCTTCTTGGCATGGAATGTTGATAAACATGTTGCTCTAACATTTGGCCAATTTTTTGTCATTACTCCAGGACTGCCACGTGTTAACATTCAGCAGCTCTGGGTCAGTCTCTGATCATTTGGTACTTCATCCCCAACTAGCCACTGGCAACTTCATCATTAAAGCTGTGTGGCTGCCAGGATCTCAGACTGAGCTTGCCATTGTGACTGCAGACTTTGTGAAGGTATGTTTGGTCATGAGCTAGAGGTGACTGATCTTTCAGGCATTAGAGTCTGGAGCTTTGTGGAGTTGCCTGTAGAAGAAAGATAATATTCTTTGTTAGAAATAAATTTGTGGTGTTTGGCTACTGTTGTCATAAAAACCAAAACCAATGAACCAAAAGAGGGGAAAAAAATGATCTATAGCATCTAAGAGATATTTGCTTCTCTCAGTTCTTGTGCATTTGCACTGCTTCATGTCATGGTAGTGACTGCTTTCCTTGGTTCTCCCCACAGATCTACGATCTCTCTGTAGACGCCTTGAGTCCAACTTTCTATTTTCTTCTGCCGAGTTCCAAAATCAGGGATGTCACTTTCCTGTTCAACGAGGAGGGGAAGAACATCATAGTGATCATGTCCTCTGCTGGGTACATCTACACACAGCTCATGGAGGAGGCCAGCAGTGCCCAGCACGGGCCATTCTACGTCACCAATGTGCTTGAAGTCAACCATGAGGACCTAAAGGTACTGCTGGTTTTTCTTGCCTGTAGCATGGCTGCAGTGGCTTTCTCTATTTTCTTTGTGTCTTACAATTGAAGGAAGAAGTTTCCTTTTTTCCTTTTTTTTTTTTTTCTTCCCCCTTTCCTTTCAAGCCCCCTGATCTAGATCAGTGAGTTTGCCATTCCTCTGAAGAGAGAAATAGCCTTGCAGTGAAGGGAGGTGGGGGGTGAAAATTAAACCCCTTGATCCTTTCATCTAGAAAATGGAGCATGTTTTCCGTGCCTGGCTCTGAAGTCATGCCCAGCAGGATTTCTCAGCAGGGAGATGGCTTCAGAGCAGTGCTGTGCTCAGAGGGAGGCACTCTAAAGGTGCAGGGACCAGAAGAAGTTACTGACTGTTGCTGGGGCTGCCGAGGTGAACTGAGCTTTCATCTCTGGTCAGTAGCAGCTTTGTAGTCCTGAGGGTGATTTTTTAAATCAGTCTGCTTGATTTTATCCCAGCCTGCTCCAAACCAGAGGGATAGATGAGAAGGCAGCCATCAGGAAAGCTCTTTTATGAGCTGGGAACACAGGGAGTGCTCCGTGTGAGATTGTCATACACCATTCCAGCAGGAAGATGCAGTAGCTGAGGGCACAGCCTAAGGGGGTGTGATCTCAGTATCCCCAGCAAAAGCCTTTGAAGTAGCTGCTGGATGAGTTCACCAAGGAGTTCAGCTTAGAAAGCTGTCACTTAAGGCTGTGTTCTCTCACTGGTGGGGATGGGGGCGTGGGAAGGGCTTTTGGAGTAATTCCATCATGAGAAATTTAAAAGCCTGACAGTGTTTTGGAGAATCAGAGGATCGTTTTGGTCAGAGGAGACCTTTAAGATGATCAAGTCCAACTGTTAACCCAGCAGTGCTAAGTCACCACCAACCCCTGTCCCTCAGCACCACAGCTCCAGGGCTTGGAAACCCCACCAGTGGTCATGGGGACTCCACCCCTGCCCTGGGCAGCCTGGGACAGCCCTGGAGGGGAAGAAATTGTCCATCAGCTCCAACCTCAACCTTCCCTATGGCAACCTGAGGCCAATTCCTCTTGTCCTGTCATTGAGCCTCCTTCTCTCCAGGCTCAAACAAGCCCAGGCCCCTCAGCTGCTCCTCCCCACACTCCTGCTCCAGACCCTTCCCTAGCTCCATTGCCCTTCTCTGGCCACACTCCAGCCCTTCCATGTCCTTCAGGGAGTGAGGGGCTCAAAACTGACCCCAAGATTCCAGGGGCAGCCTCCCCAGTGCCCAGTGCAGGGGGACAATCCCTGCCCTGCTCCTGCTGGCCACACCAGTGCTGACACAGCCAGGGTGCTGGTGGCCTCCTTGTCCCCTGGGCACTCATCTCCAGTCACCTGTTGACCAACCCCCTCAGGTCCCTTCCCTTGGGCACTCTCCAGCCACTCTGCCCCAGCCTGGAGCTGCAGGAGTTTGTTGTGACCTGAGGGCAAGACCTGTCCCCAGGCCTGATTAACCCTCATCCCACTGGCCTCAGCCCACTGATCCAGGATGTGTGTTTTTCTTAAAAGCTGTTGTTTCTCTTGCTCCCCCAGGACAGCAATGGCCAGGTGGCAGGGGGTGGTGTGTCTGTGTATTACTCCCATGTGCTGCAGATGCTGTTCTTCAGTTACTGCCAAGGCAAATCCTTTGCAGCCACCATCAGCAGGGCCAGCCTGGAAGTGCAGAGGCTGTTCCCCATCAACATAAAGAGGTGAGGCTCATGTGGAAGACTCCCCTGAAGGGTTTTTTTTCTGTCTGCTATTCATAAATACTCCTTAACACATCAGCTCTGAACGGTCAAAGCTTATAATGAAGATAAAATGAAGATCCCCTTTCTGACTGATGATTTCTCACCACTTCTGAAGGTGCTTCTGCCCTAACTGTGGGTGGATTTCAAACCAGAGCTGGTTGTTTTGGGAGTGGGTCACACAGGCATTTATTTTTAGTTCTCACTGGGATTTCACAGCAGAAAGGTGGCTTCAGAGCAGCCTGACTGCACAGTGCAGGGCTGCTACTGGTGCAGCAGCTGGAACTGATGGGATTACCCACCCTCGTGGAGGCTGCAGAGCAGGAAGCCTTTGTTTCCTCTCGGCACCAGTGCTGCAGTGACCTGGTGTATTGTGCATGCTGAGCCTTATTCCCAGACTCCCTTGGGGGAAGCCAATCACTTATGCTATCAGTGTGGCAAGAAAAAAGCTGTTCTATCATCTGTTCTGACAAGCAGAGCAGGGCATTTAGGCCACAGCCTCTTCACCAGCCTGACACAAAGCCACTGTTGTGAGTAGGCCCTGTAGAAGGGTCAGCTTCCAAGACCTCCCAAGCCCCAGTTGAATTTGGTTTAGTCTTTTTGCAGCTTTGTTTTTTTTTCCCAGTGAGATGAGTCACAGATTCTCCTGCACTGGCCTTTGCTTAGTGCTGCTGCATATGTTGAAATGTGGAACTGTGCATCTCTGCAGATAAAAAGATAACTGAAAGCCAGTTTAAAGTTAATTCCTTGGATTGAGGCATAAAATGTTTCTAAGTGTCTTTCTTCAAGTTTTCAGAGTAGAGATCAGGACTAAGAATTGGGTCACTTGTGACTTCTGCCCACTCTCTGGTTTCTCCCCAGTAAACTTCACCCTGGAGTTCCTGGCAGCTCATTAATGCAGCACTTTGAATTCCTGCTGAGGATGAAGCTTGAGCTCATTTGAACAGTGGTTGATTCACTGTGGTTTCACTTGTATTGCTTCTTCAATCAGTGGCATTCTGCCCTTCATCTCTTGCAGTTCCAATGGTGGGAGTAAGACTTCACCAGCACTGTGTCAGTGGTCTGAGGTGATGAACCATCCAGGCTTGGTGTGCTGTGTTCAACAAACCACAGGTGTCCCACTGGTGGTGATGGTGAAGCCAGACACCTTTCTCATCCAGGAGATTAAAACCTTGCCAGCCAAAGCAAAGGTTAGTCATTTTTCCCTGTTTTTTTTATTCCCTTAAAATATGTTTTCTTGTTCCATCAACAAGATCTTCAGTCTGCAGCTTTTCTAGTGCAAAGAGCTCCTTTCTTCAAACAGCAGCTGCCAGATCCCCTCCTGCACTTGCTCTGCTTGCCTCTGCAGATCCAGGACATGGTGGCCATCCGGCACACGGCCTGCAACGAGCAGCAGAGGACCACCATGATCCTCCTGTGTGAGGACGGCAGCCTGAGGATCTACATGGCCAACGTGGAGAACACCTCCTACTGGCTGCAGCCCTCCCTGCAGCCCAGCAGCGTCATCAGCATCATGAAGCCGGTTCGCAAGCGCAAGGCGGCTGCCATCAGTAAGGGGCTTCTCACACCTGTCCCCTGCAGGGAGGGGCTGCTTGGCAGATGCAGAGCTTGAGAATAGATGCTGAGTGTTCACTTCTGATAGTTACAGATTCATAGGTATTAGGGGTTGGAAGGGACCTAGAAGATCATCTAGTCCAACCCCTCCTCCAGAGCAGGGGCACCTAGAACAAGTCACCCAGGAACAGATCCAGGTGGGGCTGGAATGTCTCCAGAGCAGGAGACCC
>JAOEGS010008677.1:0-43403 GCA_025447755.1 Corythornis vintsioides | reverse complement strand
CCACCCTCCCCCCGCCAGCTCCCTCCCCTGCACCTCCTATTAAAAGTCCTTGATGTGTCAAGCTGCAAAGCCTTCCCATTTCTGGCCATGCTGAAAGGTTATGGAAATCTGTTCATCATTTTGCTTGGTACGGGAACACTTAGAGCATGATAATCGGGGAGACAGTGAGGTGGGACATGGAGGTCCAGGATGTGACCATGCAGAGCTTCTAGCTGTGATAATGAAGGGGGGAGAGATGTTAGAGTTACTGAAGTGAGAACCATCTGTGTTACAGCCAAAACTGGATACAAAGGCAATGACACTGGATTCATTATGTGCTGGGAACCCCTCCCCCCCGAGGCATTATTATGGAGTAACCTTTGATCAAGACCAGAGAAAGGCTTAAACCAGGTCTGGGGATCTCAACAGTTGCAAACTTTTGATCCACATCTCCGTCTTGCCAGTTGGATCTGCCTCTGAAGGAGGACACCATTCCTCTCATACGGCAGATGGCTGGTTTTCCTCCTATCCTTTATTTCTGCTTCCCTGTTTGGCTGCCTGGCCACTGGCATGGTGAGGCAAAACCAGGCTTTGCACCAGGGAGTGCTCAGCTCCTTTCTTGGCTACATCGCCCTTGCAGACAGTGCAGTCTGCCACAACTTCTCCACTGTCTTAACCCTGTCCCCACTGATGGGGGGACATGATGGTGGAGGGCAGGTGGGTTGATGTCCTAAGGATTACAGCCTGGACAGTGCTTTGGAGAGGGTGAGAAAGAGCCAGTGTCTGAGAAAAGGCAGGATAGGTGGGAGAAGGGACCTGTGAGCTGGCTGCAGCCCTGAGTTCTCTAGACCGCTCAGGCCTGCTGAGAGGAGGCAACAGCAGGCAAGGGCAGTGCAGACTCAGCCGTAATGTGGGAACCTCCCTGGAGCAAGTGGCCCTGGCTGAGGTCCCTGTTGCTCATCACCAGCAATTAGCACTAGCCCGTTTTAAGGGTGGGGAAACTAATAACATTTTAGCACCTCTTTGCCCTCTCCTCCCATACATTCACAACTGGTTAAAGAATAGTGTCCAAGTGAAGAGATTTTTTTTTCTTTTGCACATACACAGCTTCCAAATGGCTGGCGTGGGAGGGTTGTCCTGCCTTTGAAGGGAGGTTGGTTTTATTGCAAGGTTTTATTGACTTCTGTAAAACTTCTCACCTCTTGGTTTAAGAGAATGCCCAGAAAAGAGGGGAGGTGGCAGATCTCAGGCAATGAATTGCTCATTTCCAGGCAGCCACCATGAGTACAGCAAAAGGACCAGCCAGACCTGATTCAGGGAGGGAAGATCTGCAGGGCTGGGGGAAATCCATCTGAAGGAAGCCCCCTTGAATGTTTCATTCAGATCTGCAAACACCACATGCAATGAGAAGTGCATGCTCTCCAATGCATAGTTTTGCTGTTGTAATAGTTCTGGGCTATAATTTTTGGTTTACACCTTCTTCAGGCCATGATCTGGCCCCATGTGTCAAATTATTAAATGGCAAATTAAGTCAGTTAATAGAATTAATTGAGTCGATGTAATCCTTTTAATCAGATGGATTTGATCCCTTCTCAGATGAATTAGAATCCATTAACAGATAAGTCAATTATTGGACTAAATTAAATCTAATAATAATGCCTGCTGCCCACAGCAACACTCATTAATCTAAATACACTTACCTATCTCCCAAAGCTGGGTGTTTTTTTTCAGGCTTAATTGATGTTCCTAAAGTGCTCTGAGATCTTTAGATAACAGATGATCTATGTGAGCAAAATATTATCTCTTAACAGACTATAAACTAATTAAAAGACTGATCTATTTACAGATTGCATTTTTACTTTAATCTCTTCAACCTGTTCAGGAGGAGTTTGCACTGGCCCAGAAAACAGTATTCCTGTTATAAGCTTATTATTACTTTACAGGTTCCTAAGTAGCCCTTCCATTCAGAAAATGAAAGGGGGAAGGAGAAAAAACAACCATTAAAGTGCTGACAAAAAAAAAAAGAAAGGACCTGGAACTTTTATATTCTACCTCCGATAAATGGTACAGATAGGGAAGAGAGGGATCAGTGACCTGAAACCTTAGATCCTTTCATTTATTTTTATTTCACAAAAGGCAGAAGACATTCTATCCTGTTTGTTCACGATCTTTGTATCCGGTGCAGTTGGGGAGACAGAGCTCTCTTGGTTGGGTGAAGGCATTTTTTTGGCCTCATTTGTATTTCACAGCCATGTGAATTTTGTTTTAATTTGTCCCCGGCTACTGCTGTCCCGTGAGGCAATGAGAAGCGATAGCCATCGGGAGAGAGACAAGGGGGCAGTGAGAGGTCTCAGGGCTTGCCCTCTCTGTGAGTGAACTTTTCTGTGCAGCGAGTGCTTGGGTGTCCTGAAGGCTGACGTGCAGTGTATGTAGGTAGGTTATTAGTGAGTTCCAGGTTGCTATCTGATGGTATTCTCTCCCTTGACCTAGTATATCAGGGTTTTAAAAAAAACCCTCTCGCATTCCCTAAAGGGTTATAAACCATCTGTTTTATAAACTTTCTCATTTAGAAACCTTCTGGTCTACAGAATGGAAGGCTTTGTTGGAGGACAGCCCATGCAAGGGGCAGCATACAGGAGGATGTCTCTCCTTTCCAGAATCCCATCACTGTCAGCCTGTTCAGCTGCCCACAGGGATGGAGCCAAGGCGAGGAAGTCCCCTGGAAGTTTACCTCCCGAGACAGGAGCTTTGCGGAGATTATCAAAGCCAGGGTTTACAAGCAGAGTGTCAACTTAATCTGGAGTCAGGCAGTCCAGGACGGATGGAAAGGAGGGATGCAAATTAAGAGATGGTGGGTATGCAGGACATCAGGCAGTACCTCTACATATCCTGGGCATTCCTGGTACAGGACATCACGCCCCACATAGTTGTGCTTTTTTGGGTGGTACAGGAGAAGCAAGGAGCTTGAGGAGATGGGTGGCTCGTTCCTGCGGCCACCCCAGCCTGGGTGCTGTGCTCTGCAGCTTGCAGTCCCCACTGCAAGTCCCCCGTTCTAGCTGGAGCTTCCCATAGATGCCAGTGGACAAGCCCATGGAGAGCACATTACAGCTGTCTAGACATCAGCCACACTCCATCCCGCCAGAGATTTCATTTTGTGGTAGAAGCGGGCTCTGTTCCATGAGGAGGTGTAATATGTGTGGAAAATATTATTATAGCAAAATAGCCTCCTTTAATTGACTCTAAATTTTGCAGGATTCCTTCCTAGGTTTGGGTAATCCTGTGCTCTCCAGAATTAATGAGCTGACATAGCACTTCTTCAGGTTTGGCAGCCTGACAGCTAATTTAGAACTCCCTAAACTCATTTCACTAATGACTCCCATTTGTTCTATCTCAATGCCTTGGGAAACAAATGCAAAATACCAGTGCCATTGTCCCATCTTTAGCAAGTCATTCTTTCCCCTTGGTATTTCTGGCACCTTAACAGCAAGCTGCCTTGGGAAACCTGGTTAACCCTTTCACTTCCTAGAACAGTTAAAATCAGTTGTGATCCCTCTCCTGGGAAGATGGGGAAGAAACGACTGAACTCCTTGTGGCTGGAAGACACAGAATTAACCTGCAAGGCATATGGGAAATGTAGCAACTGGGATTGGTTACATAGAGCTGTATTTTCACAGGCTGGGCTTTCAGAAATCTGCTTTTCTTCCCAGGAGCCAGGTACACACAGAGGGCCTGGTGCAGCTCAGCCCAGTACTTGGCCTGAACTGTGATTTGCTTTGTAATTTATTCCGCTGAAGGCCATTTCCTATTTAAACAACATATCGCTGCCTCCAGTCTCTTCCCATTACAGTTTTGACATGACAACAAGACAAATAATTTTTTTAAAAGACCTTTTATCTTCTAAACCATTTATTTTCACTTACTTAGCCCGGGGGCAGAGCTGACCTCGGTGTAGGGGATGATCATTCACCATGGCAGCTGTACAGTCATATGGGTCCTGGGGACTGGCCTGAGCCAGAGAAGCCTTCGCCCTCCAGCTGCTGTGTTGTGGCTCTGCATTTTGGTTTGTGGTTTTGTTTGTTTGTTTGTTTGTTTATTTTTTTTCTCTTCTTGCCCAACATCCTCTCATTATTTTTTATCTTCCTTAAAATGTCTCCCCTTGTCATCTGCAGTGGAGCAGTGGTGAATGTTTTCTTAGAAAGTAGGCTTGAGGATGAACCAGAGCATGGCAACTGACTCACTGCTTTTTTGAGCCACGTGTAGGGTGGCTGGGGCTGGAGGAGCCTCTGCTGCCTTCACCTTCCAGGAGACCAACAGGTTCAGTAAGCGTCTTATATGAACCATCTGAACATTTAAGATGGTTTTGTTTTGTTTTTATTCTGTGCCTGTGCCAGAGTAGGGAAAGCTCTGCTTAAGTGGGATGAGAAGTTTGGAAAAGAAATTCAAGCCTTCAGCTTTTTGATTCTTGACAAACCTATTTCAGAAGATGTATTTGCTAATCTCCTTCACTTTTGATTTTGATAGCTGCTACCTCAAACTCACGCTGTGGCCAGCATCACACCTGAAGCCCAGCTCCTTCTTCAGCAACCTGTAGTAACAGCAGAAGGTGTTGTTTATTTTCCTGTGATGCTGCAGTGATTTTTGATTTCCTTACTTCTGGACCTTGAGATACCTTAAAGAGACTTGACTTTCATGGGGAAAAAAAAAGATAAGATCACCTTTTAGCTCTGTGTCTGAACTTAATTCTCCATAATCACTGATTGCGGTTCAGAACAACATAGGTCTGTCTGTCAGCAAATATTAGGAACCCAGAAATAACAAGGAGAAGTAATTTAGAAGTAGACTGATCATTTGTCATTTTTAATTTCTGTGTGGAGTAGAAAGTGAGCTAAAAAGTGAAAAATCTTTATTTTCATGCAAGTCGCAAAAGGGCTTTTGTTAACAGTTTGTGTGTGTATATAATTCTGTGCTGTGATTTAAGTGTTCCCATTAGAAATGCAGAATAGGTAATAGGATCCCATCTGTGAGCAATTTAAGAGGAAGTGAGACAATGGAGTCGATTGCTGCTTCAGTTTAGATAATCAATATAAATATTATTAGTATAGTGATTTATCTTCTGAGATGCTTTATGAAAATGTGAATGCCAGACCCTGAAGACAGGTCAATATGATATTATCTGTTCCTGCCTTGCAGTGATTACAGATTTTTCCCATGAAGCACAAGCAGCTGCTTTGCTAAAGGTTCTTCCCTGGCTGTGATTAAATAAGCTCTAACTTTGTTTTTGTGTACCCTTTTTCCTCCTTGCCTCTGAGAATGCACTTTGTATATTGGTACAAAGATTACTTCTATCTGAAATTCGTGCTTGGCTACTGCTGGGTGCATACTGAGAGATGATACATTAAGGTCCTTTCTAACCCAAACCATTCTGTGATTCTATGGTCATATTCTGAAATAAGTTTGCATGATTTAAAAAACATTTATAGGCCATGAGTGATTCTGTGAACAAAGGCTGAGAGAGATCCTTTGAGCTTTTTGCACTTGTTTTCTGTTAGTGTCTGTTCTCAAACCTTGTATTGTGGTATTTAAGGTTTTCCCATCTCTAAGCATTTGGCCAGTTATCATTTCAAGTTAACTCCTGGGATGCAATTAGGACTACCCTGCAAATTAGCTAGGTTTACCCTGCAAATTTCTGGAATGGTTTTTGAATTGCTTTAACTTTATAGAGGAAGGAAGGAAGGAAAATGTCATCAACAAATTGTCCTGTAAATTTTGGCTTTGGTGTACATGACCATGCATGTTGTCAAGTGGCTGCTGAGATTTGTCTTTCATGAGAAATGTTTGGAGGAAATGAAAAACTCCTTATTAAGAACATGCCTTATTAAAGACAGGATGGCAAATCCAAAGCTTGCTGTCTAAAGAGCACATTTCTGCTTGAAGATAAGATGAGTTCTGACTAGGGTGTTGTTTGAGAGGCCTTCTTTGCTGGAGATTTGATGTTGGTGGTATTAGCCAAGTCAGTCAGCTGGAGCATCTCCTGCACTCTACTTTGCCCAAGTTCGGTGGTGGTACACTGAGGCTGCACTCTTTAGAAAGAGAAGGACCTTTGCTTCTCATGTGTATTGAAGTAGCATGAGTTTCATCCTCTCAATCTCCTTGTGTATCCCTCTCTCATCTCCAAAATAAGGGCTGCAACATTCCTGCACCTGTAGGACAAAAGCTTTACAAATAGATGCTAAAGAGATGGTGGTAATGGAGACCACATCTCTAGCCTGGCTAGAAGTAATTATTTGGTGTTTTTAGGTGCTGTGAGACTATTACTGTTTTCAGGCTGGGGTTTCCTCAAGAAAGCTGTTAGACTTTATTAAAAAAAAAAAAAAAAAAAGGGACTTTAATTGCTCAGATTTCACTTCAGCTCTTTTAAAAACCAGATAGTCAGGAATTTCCGCAGCTCTAAGGTGGAGCACAGCAAACGTTAACAACACCAGTAGCAATGCGTGCCCATGTGGAATTGGAGCATAGAGCCCATCCCCTACAAAAACTCCTCAGGCTCGGCAGAAAGGTGAAAAATAATGATGCTCTGAAGAGGAGAAATTGCTGATGCATGACGCTTGGAAATCTGGAAGAGTCCAAAAAGGGAGATGAAAATACCCCCAAAAACTTACTATCTGTGGCTTGAATGAAATAGTGTCCGATCAGCATTCAGAAACCGCTGAATTCAGGCCGTTCCAATACTGGCATTTTCCAGACTGCCTGCCAGTCGGATGCAGAGGAGAACACGTGTAGAGTGTCTGCAGTCTCAGCGCTCACAAGAAGGGGAAGGCGAGCTGAAAATAAAGTCCAGTAAGAAGACCCAGTATAAAAACACCCTATTTTTTTCTCTCAGTGAGGAAGATAGGTGGTGTTGGGGTTAGAGGGAGATGGTCACGTGGCTGTGCTCTGCGAGTCCCTCTTTTAATGAGCTGCACCAGCCACATGCTTTGGTCCCTGATAAATTTTAGGTAATTTTTGAATAATCTTAACAGACAAATCATACATTTATGGTGATGTCAGAATTGCCCTTTGTGTCCCAGACTTCTGCTGTCGTTACTTTGGGGATGTGCGTGTCCTTTTCTGTTGCTACCTGGAGTGGTTGAGATTGAGGAATCACAGGGTAGTGCTCACGTTTATTTAGCCTTTGTCTCTGAGGGCTGGAGTGAGTGCCTATAAGGCCTTCTCTTCCTCTGCATTCTCAGCTGCCAAAAAGGCGTCTTTCTTCTCAAAGCAGTAAGGAAAAAAAACCAAAACAAACCTGCCATCTGCCATGACCCTGCCTTCTTCTTGCTGTCATGAATTTTGGGTCTTCTCCAACAGTTTCCCAGCGATCACAACTGGATGGCAGCTGTGCTGTCTGGAAGGATCCAGCCCCAGGTAGTGCCATGGAGAGGAGTTGTTCTCTGACGCTGCTCAGCTGTTTCTGTTCCTCATCCAAGAGCTGGTAGGATGGAGGAGGAGCAGATGTTGTGTCCAGGCAGCACAATGGTGACGCAAGCCCATCGGTGTTTGAGCATATGGTAGCTGACATATGCTTGGGATCCTGGCTTCAAGTTGGCGTGGCTGGTATGGTTTGGTTTATACCTGATGTTCTCAAGTGCTTTTGGAAGGACAAGCAGGAGAGAAAACAGGTGGTTGGATGTGGGGGAGAGCTTTAGCAGCCATGGACGTCACCCACAGCCACTTAAGGCAGTGAAGACCTCAGTGTGGAGAAGCACCAGGGAAGGGCTAAGAATAGGATGGCATGTAAACATGAGATAAATCTGAAAGAATAATGTATAGGTGGCCTCACTGCTTGGTCAGGGACACGCATGAGGCTCACAGCATGTTCGTGTCCCCCATGTGGTATGGGTGTGAGGGAGAGTTTTTCCTCACCACAAAAACTCCAGTTAATGCTCTGTCAGACTTTGACAGGGGTGAGTGCTGAAGCAGGCTGAGGAGGGTGGGTTCCTAGCCTCAAATTGTGTCAAGGCAAAGGGTGAACTCCACAGCTGCTGAAAGCTAGTCTTGTTCTGTTGAGATCAGTGATGTTGTCCTGTGTTCCAGCAGCAAAGGAGCTTGCCTAAAGGTAACTTCAGTATAAATCTCAAATAACATTTTCTGCTGGTTGCATGGAGGGATCACAGGGCTGGATTTCTGTTACAACTGAGGCCTGATTATCCTCTTTCCTATGTTCATGAAACTCCACCGACTTTAGCAGAGCCATTCCTGGAGCTCCTGTGTGAGACTGAAAGAAGATTAAGTGCCCAGCAGTGCCTCCCATTCCTCTAGTGTCTTGCACCTTTGTTAAGACCTTGCATTTCAAACCATTTTAGCCAGTGGGAGGCAAATCAAAGCTGTTAGGTTTTAGCTAGTGACAATGGTGGGGTGCTGTGTGGTGTGCCCAGCCCCTTGCCTTTGTGCAATGTTTGCTCAGCGGTCATTCTTGCCTTTATTTCATTTCCCTCTGCATCTGCATTTGTAACCTTTTTTTTTTTTTTTTTTTTTTAAGTTAAGTTTCTGACTGGTGACTCATTAGGAGTAAATAGGCAAAAGGATATTGACTTTACACCTACTAATTTGGGGGTGCTAACAAGCAGATGTAAGAACTGTGTAGTCACTGGGTAAATCATTGCACCTGGGAGGACTAGAGGAGGGGAGATAAAAAGCATTGCAAAGAAATGGCACTTTTGTTTCTGGCTGCTGGCCTTGGTTGTTCTTACAGCCATAATGAGTCTAGGTGAACACTGGACGAACACTGTGGCTATAATGTGGTTTGAGCTTCACCAGGATTTTCTAGCACTGGAACTATTAGACCTGTGTGGGCAGGAGAAGAAGCTGAGATCCTAATTAGATGATGCTAAATATGTTCAGAAGAAATGATGTGCCCTTTACAGTGGCTGGTGGAACAAAACCTTCTTCCTGCAGCATATGGGAGTACAGGGCGGGCGGCGGATGAGTCAGGATGTACACGTGCTGTGCTCCGAAGGGGTGTCAGAGACATATGGTATCTTTGATATGGCTTCTATAGGTATTGACAGCAGCAGACAGATGTGGTATGGGATGCCCAGTAGGCACATGTGCTTCTGGGGTCTGTGGCTGCAGGAACAGCAGAGGCTCATGGTCATGGCCAGGGACAGCTCACTCCTTCAGAGGTCTGTTCTCAGTTTTGCTGATGCAGGGGCCCAAGTCAGCTGCAGGTGTGCCTCTCTTCCTGGTGTGCACACACCTCAGGTGTGCTTAAACTGGGACAAGCATGTCAGCTTTGTTGGGAAGAGCAATGTGTGGCAAGGTAGCTGGAGCACAGCTAAGGAGCAATGGTCTCTAGACTTGATGGTCCTGCTCTGAGCAGAGGGTTGAGCTGGATGACCTCTGGAGAACTTTGCTAGCCTAAGTTATTCTGTGATTTGGTGAGTGTCTTTCAACCCTGGCCGTAATAACTGAACTGCCAGGTAACACCATCAGCAATCTGTTGCTTTGAAGGCAGGGGTTCTCTTTTGTTAGCAGTCAGTGGGAATGTTAGAAGTGTCTTTGTGGTTTGTCCCTTCCTTTTCTCCTTGTCATTTTTGTGTTGAGATTTTAAATAGTTTATGTTCTTTAAAAAAAACTGAATGTGGACAAAGTTTTCCATTCTGCTGCTTTTATCCTTTGGCCTTTTCCCTCAGTTTAGGATGACCTGTTTACATCTGTAAAGATGCACCATCTGCACAGGGTATATAAACTGTAGTTTATCTTAAAAGGCATGTGCTGTGCAGTGGAGAGGCACACTTCATACTATTGCAGTAACCACTTATTGTCTTGACTCCTTTCTGGACACTAATCCAGTTTACTGTTTATTTTGAATGGAAGGAAGGAGTCCCCGGTCCTCCTGTATGCACTGTCAGGCTCCCAGTAGCTCCCTCGTCCTTGGCGCCTGACCTGGTTGCAGCCAATATCTGTCTCTCTGCAGGAGGAATCTAAGGAAACACAGCAAGCTTCAGCTCCTGAGGCTAAATTGTTGTGCTTTGTAATAGCAAACTGTGTTGAACTAATTGACAACCAAGTTTAAATGTACCCCAGTCAAGCAAATACACTGATTTATTTTTTCCTCTCTTAAGTGTTAAGCACTCCAGCTTGGTTTCCTCCCCGAGAACTGGATAACTCATCTATTGTGTAGTAAAACTGATGGGAAGCTTTGACCTCTATACAATCCTTCCAGTGTTTTGAGGGAGGAGGGAGTTTCTTATATGAATGTTTGACCATTTAAAAAAGGCAAAACAAAAAAAAGCCCAACCCAAAACGCACAACAACAAAAGATGATCCATTTTCTCTGGATGTCTTTGAAAGAAGCTTAGTTTAGAGACAGGCTGGAGAGAAAGGCTATTGATTTTGTTTGACCTCCAAACAGACTGCGGTCAGTATATTTTCCCTGTTGGAAGTGGTTCAGACCTCTGAATTTCCATGTCAGCGTTTGTATTCTGAAGTGTACTGGAGCTTTTGCTCCTTCTTCAAAAATATCAAGCTGTAGGGAAAGGTAATGCTGGGATATATGTATTTCCCTCTGGATCTGCCCTTCTTTCCTTTTCCTATATGACATGGTCATACTGCTGATTAAGCACTTAAAAGACCTTTTCACCAGACATCATGCAGGTTAGTGATTTAAGCCAGGAGTACAAGCAACAGTTTTGTAATCCCTGCCTTGCTTTTCCCGGTGCTGAGCCAGGTCCTTTCTCAGCCTCCTGCCGGCACCAGCACCTCCTGTCATACCTGGCACAAGGAGAGAGACAGTAATGAACCCTCTAAAACACACCATCCTCCCTCCTGCCCTGATGCAGAATTCTCCACCTCTAACCAGGAAAGCCTTCATAATTTGCATTTAGTCTCCTGCAGTGGACCTGAATATTGTGTTTGGTGACTCCTTTAGTACTGGGAGCACTCTGTTCAGTACTGGTTTGTGTTCTTTTATAGATATTCTTGTATAATGGCTTATGACAACTGACGTGCCCTTTCTCTGGCAGTTGCCTATTCAGGAGTGGCTTCTAGAGATGGAAATACCCATAGGATGTGTTGATTGTCAGGTTTCTAAATGAACTTCTCAGAGCTCCTTTGAGATGAGTGGTACCAATCGGCCTCTCTCCATGCTGAGGTGTTGACTGCGTTATCTCCTGCTAATTTAACAGTAATGCCTCACCTGGTGTGATTTTGGTCTGTGTGCTGCAAATCCAATGCAGCAACTTCCCTGCTGTCAGCACATCAAAGGGCAGCCTGATAAACCCGCCATGGTGTAATCCAGCTGTAGGTAGAGGGTCGCTCATGTTGGATACCAGTTGCTGAACTCCCTTCTTGGCTTTGGCAGCATGAGCTTCATTTCTAACCCCCACAGATGTTCCTCTTGGTCCTAATGCTGACCCCTGCTTCAGTAAGGGGTTGGTCTTCCCTGACACTGCCAGCCTCACATCTGCTTCTAGCTGTATTTTGGGTCAGGACAGAGGCCGTTGGTACAGATATATGAGAGCCTGTGGAGTATGTGGTCTGCTGACAATTATACAACATCAGTTTCTAACTTATGCATTTAATTTCCCAAAGAGCAATAGCCCACTGCATCCCTCAGAAATAATGAATGGGGGAAGATGTATTTGAACAACCTGTGCCAAGTCAAGCTGACCTTTCAGAGTGCATTGTGAGTGTAACTCCAGTGACTCCCCAGAGTAGGACTTTGAGGTTCCCATGAAAACCTTCTTTTGCTGTCTCTAGCCTAAATCCCCCTCTCCCAACATTGAATATTCAATTATATTAACCATTTGAAAATGGCTCTCACACCTCCAGAGTAGTGTGAGAGACTTGTAACTGTTAAACCTCTGCACAAACATGAAGAAGTGATGGAGGGAGATTGTAGGAGATGATGGACTCACTCCTAGTCCTCAAGCAGGGCATTAGCCTGCCCAATGGAGACCAGTGCTGGTCACCCTGCACATCCCCATGGCTGGAGCTGCTGGAAGTGGGTCCCATGAGTGGTGCCTGCCAGCTGCCTAGCTATGCTGGCTACTTGTGTCTACCCTGGGTACTGGGGCTGCTAATGAACCCTCGCCTCCAGCTCCCAAGGCCTCTGTGGTGAGTAGTTCCCCTCTATTTGCACGGAGCCATTGGGCAGAGATGCTGTCCATGCTGTCTGGAACCATTTAGTAATAATTTTTACTGATACAGCAATACTATTCATCAACCTGCTACTTGACTTGGGAGTGAGTAGTCCTGGGCTTGTAGTCTGAGCACACACTGGTCTGTTTAGGTATCACCCACCTCAAGGTTATCATGGAGTTTTGTTAAGTAATAAAGTTTTGCCAGAGCCCTGAGCGGCAGGTGATATATCAGTAAAACTTGTTGTTGGCAATGTAGGTGATCAATGGGCAAGCAGCGACACTGTATGTTATCCTATTGCAATGGCTTCCATAGATGGACACCAGTATATTGTGACAGCAGATCAGGAATATGACAGTTTCTGGTTAGTGATCTAAAAAACTGAGCATGTGTAGCAAAGTAAAGATGTCCTTGTGTTTTAAGTGCCTATAATCTGTTTCTAAGAGCTGGGTACCAAAATATCCCTTTGATTCTCAAAGGTAATTGTACCTCTTAATTAGCTGGAGAGAAAAATCCCCACAGCCTGAGATCTTGCTATATAAATTATAATTAACCCCTTGGCACTGGAAGTTGAGATTTCCTGCCCCCAAGCACAAATGCAAAACGCATTAGCAGCACTTAACGTCAGGCACTCTCGCCCACTGAAGCCGAGGGGTCACCTCGCTACCCCATAAATACTGCTGTTCTCCCTGGGCCGGTAGGAAAAGGGCAGGGAAGCCACAGAAACCTGGGGGGAAGCACTAAATACCCCATTTGAGCATGTTTGACCTGCTTTTTTTTTTTTTTTTTTTTTTTTACCCTGAGCTGTAAATGCCCCAGCAGAAAGGACAACACAAAAAAACGCCAAAACAAAACAAAAAAACCAACCCAGCCAACCCTGGAGCCCAGTGAGGAGACAGCAGCGAGGAGAGGGATGCTTCCCGGCGAGCGGTTTTGTGAGCCGACATGGCTGGCTGCTCTGCTGTGAGAAGGGCTCTCGGCGCTGCCGCCTCGCACACCTCCAGCGCAATCATTGTCTGGTGCCAGACACACTTGGCTGTGCCTGTTGTATGTGGAGCGCGCCAGGCAGGGGCTGGCGGCCACCCACTGCTGTCATTCACTAGCATCCTGCTTTTTTGTCTCCTTTTCATTCGTGCCTGTTGAGGGATGAGCTTTAACTCTTCACACCGGAGGTGGACCTGCCGTGAAGCACCAGGTCGGGGCAGCTGGAGGCAGGGAGGAGGAGGAGGAGGGCAGCGTTGAGGCGGCTGTGGGGAGGCTGGAGGCTGGCTGGACCCCGCTTGCACCTGCAGCTCTTCCCTTCCCACTCCCCTAATCTGCAAAAGAGCTCTGATCAATTCATGACTTTGGTGGAAGGCCAGGCCAGGTGGACACCTGGATTTAGGGAATACCATTTGCTTTCCCCACCAGGAGCTTGCACAGAAGCTCCTTAGTTCATGTTAGTCGGCTGCTTTGCCACTGTGGGGGTCTGGATGGAGAAACGAGTCCTCTGCCACGGGTCAGTCCCAGGGTGTCTGTGACTCTGCGCTCAGCTGTAGAGCCCTTGAAGATCTCTGGAATTGTTCTGGACGAGGTTGACTGGGGCTCTGAGCAACCTGCTCTAGTTGCTGATGCCCCTGCTCACTGGAGGGGGGTTGGACTAGATGACTTCTAAATGTCCCTTCCCACCCAAAACTTTCTATGATTCTATAAGCTGGTGTTTGTCAAGGGCTGTCTCTTGCCCCATGGGTTGTGTGGCCTGTCCTCAGGCTCCTACATGCCAGTGTCTCTGGTGATGAGGGGTGCTGTGGACAACAGTTCCTCCTTCTCAGCAATGGTCAGTTGAGCTCAGGTGGTGGCAGCAAGTGACATGTGACACTTGTGACATGACTGCTTTGGCAAGTTTCTAAGGCAGCCTCCCTTGGCAAAGATGAGGGGCACCCCTGCTCCTCAGGCTTAGCATGGAGATATGTCCATCAGGACTGCTTGTAAATATCTCAAGTCTGAGATATATATATATATATATATAAAAATAGCAGTGGGGAATTTCCTTCTCCTGTCTGCTCCAAAGATTTTAGAGGGAGATAAAATAGGAGAGTAACAAGGTGTCCTCGCAGGAGAGGAGGGACATGCTTGTTTGTCCATGGATTAACAAGTGCTGGAAGGAGGGTTTATCCTTAGGGTTTTATCCTTTTGTCTGTATGTCTTGAAGACTTTTAAAGTGAATTATGTGCTGACTAAAAAACTGTCTGAAGAGCCCTTCAAGCTAAATGAGCTCTGTCTGTCCATGTTAAGATGGGTACAGGTTGGATACCTACGGCAGCAGCATCACATACCAGCGTGACACCCACCACCTCAAGGGACCATCCCTCATACAGGTCCACAGGGCCACCCTCTAGGGTGAGGAGAGGAGGAAGGATGCTCTAGTGCAGGGAGGAGAGAAAAGGGATCAGGAAGTTTTAGATGGAAACATGGGCCTGAGTTTGAGCTTTATAGGTGATGAGGATCTCTAGATAAACTGGGACAAGTAGCAAATAATACAATAGAGATTTTACACAGTCAATGCTGATTTCTTAAGCCCAGAATACTCCAAAATAAACTATTAGAGATAGTGCCTCTTTTGTTTGCTTCTCTCATTTATAATGCCACAGACGAGGACTGGCTTAGGTTCTGTATTTGTTTTACTTTAAATTTAAGGTTTAAGATGGGATCTCCTTTTCTCAATCCAAACATGGTTTGAATGCAGAATTATAGTTAGATTTTTGAAGTACCTTTATTAAAATGTAAAACTAATTTTACAATTCTGACAGGTCTTATTTAAATACCCAGAGCCAGATGCCTTTTGTCCCAAATGACTTGAGAGAGGAAAAAAAAAAAAGGGTAGTAGTTTGAGAAATGCATTTCCAAAAAGAAATATGTGAAAGCAAATGTTCTAAAGGCAGAGTTATGTGCTAGCTTTCTTTTTTTAAAGTTATTTCTGTTGCTGCTGCTCTGACAATAGTTGAAACAATTGTGCTTTGTCTGTAGGGAGAGACCTTTTCAAAGAGACTGATGCAGGAGACCCTCCTCCAATGTGCTTCAGCTGAGGGACTCAATTTGGCTGCAGTTGATTTTGGAGGATGTGTGTCCCTGGTGCTGCTGTGGAAGATTGGTTCTTGTCCACCTTTTTCAACCCTTACCCAGAAATAGTCCCACTCTCATATTATCTGAGAGTGACAATTTTCTATACCTCATTTAACAATGCGTTATCTTTTATATGGCAAAAATGAGCAGCACAAACATTAAAACATTAGGTATCTTTGAAATTTTGTGTCTGTTTGTAAGAGCAGACCCTGTTTAAAATCTTAAACATAGAGGAATTTTCCCTGTGTGCCAGAATATTATTTTTTTCTCTGGTAGGTTGCGCTGCTGCCTCTGCTCCTGGGTTCCAGAGCCACAAGAATCCCATTGAAAACACTGGAGCATCCTGCAACTTTATTTTATGCATACTTTTTTACTTACTAGAAGAAGGGAAAGTTACAATGCGCTCCATTGAGAAAGATGTGTGAGCATGCTTATAGTCCTAGCTGCAAAAGTGATTGTCTTAATTTCAACTTTTGTTGACACAGAATAAGAAACCCACTTGGTAGAACTTAAAATCTTTGTATTTCAGGCATGTCTGATAATCTTAATTCAACTAACTGCAACTGCTATATGCATTTCTCCTGATTAGCTCCATTTTGGAGCACTCAAAGACAACAGCGGAACCTGGATGGACTGACTTTTTGGAGTATGTGAAATCATTGTGGCATTGGCATGTGGGAGAGATTTATGTGCTTGGGACGCCTCAGTAAGAGGAGATGGTGGTGCTAAAATCACACCTACTTCACTGCTGAGGACGAGCAGCCAACCACTGGGTTGCCCAAGAGAGGTGGGTGAAGGCTTCAGAGTAATTGTGGTCTGCCCTATGCTTCTGGCCACAAATAAAGCAGCTTTGGAGAAGCAAGAGCACATGAGCTTCCCACAGTTGTCATTCTCTGCTTATTGTTATTATTGTGTACATCAGTATTTTTATTGGGTTCAGCTGAGACTGGGAACAAGAGAATCAAAATAACTTCAGCAGGGTTTGTTCTTGTGGTAATTCTAACCCTCTGTGGGACAGGAAAGGTTCATGCTATTTCCAGACCCAAGAGACTCCGGTGCTTTGGATGGGTTTCAACTAGGCACACAGGGCCAGGCTCTGAGGTCCTTGTCTGTTGGGCTTGACTATGTCAGTAGGAGTTTATTCAAATGCGAATGATCAAAGACATCGGGGTTTGGCCCTTTATTTTTCATTTTAGGTGCTTTTTCAAGCATAACAGAGCTTCTGAACTTTTTTGAGGCTCATCCTTCACTAATTCCAGACTCAGAGCCTGGCAGCTTGTCAAGCAGTTTTCCTGCCTCTGTAGAAATACTGTCCACTTGAGCTGTGTTTGGAGGCAGCAAGACACCCTGGTGAGATAGAGGAATTTCTGTGCTAACATTTTGAACGTTGCTCTTTCCAGGCCTACTTCTTAGTCATTGCAAGTTTGCAGGTGGCAAAGTTCAGTGCAGAATTTGTTCACTGCTGCTCCCCGCCCAGGCGTTCCTAAAGCTCGCAACCTATCGCCTCCAGTTTTACTGAATCTCGTCTAAATAAGCTTATTCACCATCACTGAAGCGACTGCCCAAATATTTTTAGTCTCTTATGGTGAATTATGTATAAAACATCTGCAGGAGGCCAAGTCTGATTCCCCACTGCTGAATCCTGGGTTTTTTTTAGATCTACAAATGGGTGCAGATGGCCCTGTGTCAGAATGACAGTATTTTACATTCATTTTTCATGTGGGTAAATGATGACCAACCTCTGGGCAGTGCAGGCTTGGGCCAGTAATATCAACCTCATAAGTGAGAACAGCATGAAGATTGTTTTTCACAGTATCACAGATGAGATTTGTTACGCTTTTATTTAAATTGGGCAAAATCCTTAAGACCTGCATTGGTATTTATTGTAATCTTACATTAGCTAAACTGTCAAACAATTTTTATGTACATGGACTGATAAAAGACATCAAATTAGAAAGTTTTTATTCAAGTTTCTCCCAAGATGTGGTGAATAGAGTTAGTTTATAGGGACTGTGTCTAGGAGCTTTGTCATACATTAGGAGCCTGGGTAGTCCTGAGAAGAGTACATCTTTGTTTCAGAATCTTCTTTTCCCCTTGATATTGCCATTTTGATTTAAGCAACACATCTCCTACAGGGTGAGGAGTCAGGTTCTCCTGAGGTGGTCCCTAAGATGCTCGTGGAAGACCAGCAGCTCAGTATCATGCTCTGGGTGTGTTTTGTCAGTGACTGCTGAACTGGTAATGAAATTTTTTTTAGTGCACTTCTCCCTACATGTGAGATTACTGTAATGGGGTGACAGGCTTAAACTGCAGAGGTTCCACCATTGTGCAGGTGATGCTTTATTACCCAACAACTTCGGTGTGTACCACTCTCCTTTGGGTTAAGTGCTGCAGTAGTGTGTCATGTTCCCACATCTGTTCTGGGATGGGTATTCGGGCTGGTGTGGTTGGCACCAGTGTGGAAATTTCTGCATGTCTTGGAGTCATGTCGTGTATATGTGCCCAGGGAGTGCTGAGGGGTTAGCTCAGCATCTTGGAAATGGGACAGGATGTCCTTGGGATGCCTTCCCAGTGTTAGGTGGTTGGTTGCAGATGAGAGTGCATGAAAGCATCTCCCTGAAGCTCTTCTCACCTAGTGCAGAGGTGAAGCACAGAGGAAGGTGTCTCAGAGTGCACCAGGAAGGAGAATGTTGCTCCTTGTTTTCTCTGTTAAAAGTGCTGTAATCCTGCACTTCCCTCCACCACATCAAGCCCTTGGTGTGACTGCAGGTGGGCAGGGTGAGGAGGCAGCCCTATGGTAGGTTGGGGAGGGAGAAGTTTGCACTTCTGTGACCAGAGCTGTGCTTCCAGTGTGTCTGACCATGCAGCCAGTGTCAGAGGTGGGACCTGAACCCACGCAGGGGTCTTTATCAGCACTCGAAGGACTTCCGATGCAGGTGAAGTCCTTTGTGGGAAAGTATTTGCAGGATCAGGTTGCTACAGTGTAAGTGCCTTTGAGGTCTTTGCTGCATTATAGGTTTTCTTCTGATGTCTCCCATGCAAATATTTAACCTGTCTGGTTCCTGAGAGCTACTAAGGCTGTTACATGGGTGGTAGGTTGTCTCTCTAGCCTTTCCTTTGTTCACACAGAGACCTTGGTCCTGCTCCCCTTCCCACTCCAAAATTGGGCAGGGAGAAGTGCTGCTGGGGAATTGGCACGTGGTCTGTATTAATGTGTTGTTGCTCTCAGGGGTTTATTTGCTCCAAATCACGTTTTTTTCCCTAGCTGCATCAGTTGACTGAGTGAAAAAAATGCAATGTTTAAAGGAAAACCTCATTTAGAGACACAGCATTTTGAACAGCTGGGGTTAGGATGGGGCATGCTGCTCCCTGTGCAGTCCCCCTGTGCTGACACCAGCCAGTTTTCCTGCCCATGAAAAGTGGTACCTTAAAAAAGAAAATACTTGGAGCTGCTTTTATTTCTCCTCCCTACAACCATCTCTTTTAATAATTTGACATACATATCCTATGCTTGCTTAAGACAGTCTTGATGAGGTAATTGCAGTGGTATGTGGGTCAGAGCTCTGCCCTCCTGAGCACCAGGCTTATTGATTTTGGTGGTTACTCCTGATTTCACCTGAATAATTGAGAAGGGATTCGGGTTCTATGGGTTATAAATGTTTTAAATGATATACTTTGGACCGAATATACAAGTTTGCCAACAAAACTTAAGGATGCAACCTGGATTCCCTCACTTGTTCAGAGCCTGAAGGCTTTATTAGACCCTCCAGACTTTACCTAATTTTGGTGTTATTCCCTTGTCATTACATCACTAACGAGAAGTGGAGACATGGTCATTTTCTCCTGTGTTGTGGTCATGTAAGGGATTCACGTGGTTTTGGTAGAGGGTAGGCTGTGTTTGAACAGGTTTCAACTATTTTCAGTGCCCTTGGCCATGCTGTGGTTCACACTGGAAGAGTCAGTCATGCCAGAGAGTAAATATTCTCTCCTATCAAATGCATTATATGCTGTGAGGTATGGAAACATGCTTTGTCTCCATCCATAGCATCAGAGTAATGACACGGGATAGCTGCTCTCCACCACAGACACTGTGGTCCCAACCTTGCCACATCTGTGCATCCTTCCTCTTTGTTAACTGGGAGTGGTTTCAATTTCCAGGAATAGTTTCCCTGACTTACTGCATCTAGCTCAGGAGCCCCCAACATAAGAAGGATATGGACCTGTTGGAGTGGGTCCAATGGTGGCCACAATGATGATCCCCTGGAACCCCTCTGCTTTGAGAGCAGACTGAGAGAGATGGGGTTGTTTAACCTGGAGAAAACTCCAGGGAGACCTTATTGTGGCCTTTCAGATCATAAAGGGGCCTACAAAAAAGCTGTGGAGGGGCTTTTTACAAGGGCTTGTAGTGACAGGATGAGGGGTGATGGCTTCAATCTGGGAGAGGGGGGATTTGTATTAGAAATTAGGAAGAAGTTCTTCTCTCTGAGATTGGTGAGACACCAGAACAGGTTGCCCAGGGAAGTTGTGGATGCTCCATCACTGGGTGTGTTCAAGATCAGGTTGGATGGGGCTTTGATCAGCCTGGTCTGGTGGGAGGTGTAAAAAGCCAGGGCTCTTTAACTTGGAGAAAAGGAGACTGAGGGCTGACCTCATCAATGTTTATAAATATATAAAGGGTGAGTGAGGAGGATGGAGCCAGGCTCTGCTCAGTGATGCCTGATGACAGGCCAATGGGCAATGGGTGGAAGCTGAGGCATAGGAAGTTTCATGTAAACATGAGGAGAAATTTTTTCACAGTGAGGGTGATGGAACACACTGCCCAGGGGGGTTGTGGAGTCTCCCTCTCTGGAGATATTCAAAACCCGCCTGGATGCGTTCCTGCATGATCTGGTCAAGGTGATCTTGCTCTGGCAGGGGATTTGGACTTGATGATCTTTCAGGTCCCTTCCAGCCCCTGACATTCTGTGATTCCATGTCTCTGCCCATGTCAGGGGGCTTGGAACTGGATGATATTTAAAGTTCCTTGCAACCCAAACCTTTCTATAATTACTTTGTAATTTCATCAGAAAAAAAAAAAAAAAGAAAAAAAGTACAACAAAAGCAACTAAATCTTGGAGCTCTCTGAGAGCCTTTTCCCCAGGAAATCTGTTTTAGCTAACCTGCTTCAAGATGAATAGTTAAGCAGTTGTAGTTTCCTTCTCTCTGTGGTTCCTTTTACAGGATTTGCCTGAAAAAATACCCCAAAACACAAAACTCAATGGTGGATACACTTGAAGTACCCAGTTTGAGGTGCATTCTGCGTTTTCCATGTGTTTCCCCCTTTATCTTTTAATTTATCTGAAATTGGCTGACACTTAGAATTTTATGATAGGTGCACATAAACCTTACACTTCTCAGGTGCCCTCATCCCTTTTTTCCCCTTGTGCTTTTCTGACTCCTGTCCTCCCACTCCCAGGAAATATTTGAAAGATAATTTGGCATATTTTCTGCCACCTTCACATATCTCCTTGACTTCATGTTTTCTTAGCTGGAAGATAGCTTTTCAACAGATATATGTAATCCTTTTCACCTAGACATGTGAGGAATTCCAGTCTCTTCCAGTGGGAGTTTTCAGGACGGTTTAGGTTAAATGGGCCAATAAAGCAAAAGCATGTAACTGAAGAGCTCATTCTCCAAAGACATCTTCTTCACCCCACCCCCAAAATACATCAGAATATCTAGCTGTCAAAGAATTTAAACAATAATACCTGTTCTGAAGGCTAGAGTGCAGGACTTTTGAAAATAAAGATTGTAATCTCTCTCCAATGTGTTCATACATTAATGGAACTGGCAGTCAGGTGTCCTCAGCAGCAGATTGCTGTGGGAACACTGCTGCTTCTTGCTGGGACTTAGTTCACCTCAGCTTTCAATGGAAATTCTCTTGGATGTTCCCCAGTGCTTTCATTGTGGCCATAGCACTTTATCACAGGGACGAGGCATCAAGTCAAGTCCAGTTTACATTAAATTCTGATGGTGGCTGCTGAGCTTTTCTCCCGCTGTGAGTGAGTGAGGTGGGAGACAACAGTAGCCCCTTCTGCTGGCCAGCCTCCATCCCCCAGAAACTCCTGTTCAGTGTTCAGGGCTGGGATTAATCTCAGCTGATTTTAGCTGATTAGATGTGTTGTCCAAAGTCCCTTTCTGGGTTCCTGAGAGGATTTAGGGACATGCTTGTTGGTAAAAGTAGAATCAGCTATAAAAGGTACCTTAGGCTGGGGACCAACTGGGAACCAACCCTAAAGCCATGCTGATCGCTCTTGTATGAAAGGAGGTCAAGGACCCCTAGAAATAAGAACGTTTCCTCCTCAAAGACTCATTTTTTTTCAGAAGTTGGTACCTAGGGGTGGCCTTAGCCTGTACTTGGGCAGCTAGGGTCACAGTGGGGAGCAGACAAACTGCTGAGCCTTCTTTCCTCTGCTGCCCACACGTAGATACTGGGTGCAGGATGATCTCTAGGGCTCACAAACCTCCTCAGGGTGCTAGGGTATTTATGCTGATGTATTTACTGGTGACTGTTGCACTAGGTGCTTGCGCATCTGCTGCTGCTGCTTGGCCCATTCTGTGGCACTAGCCCAGGAGGGAACTCAGAGCCTGTGTAACCTTTGAAGGAAAGGTGACTTCCATTTTGTTCTAAATTATGACATTATTTTATTGGATCTTTAAACTTTATTTAAATTCTTTATTTAAAAAGCGGGAAGAAGGTATCATATTTTAATTAGTAGCGGTGTCAAAGGAGACCTAGATTAATTATTTGAAATCACTCCATCCAGATGGTTTTAATTTTCACAGCAGGGAACCGGCATCTTTTTAAGGTGATATTTTTCAAATTAAAATCAGCTTGGATATTACTCATACTGGCTGCAGAGTGAGGGGGTGGGGAACATGAGCTGGTGTGCCCCGTATTTGTCCATCTGAGCATGGGCTGCCACTGGGGACCTGCTTCAGGGAGGTGCTGGTTGCCAACTGTCCATTGGGACTGTAGTTCAAGGCTGTCATGCTGGGGAGGGTTTTATCAGCATTAGCTCCTACTTTGGCTGGCCTAAACTGGTACCTGATATTCAACATTTTTCTTATAGTCACAGCACTGAGACTGGAATGGATGGGGAATGCCTTGCAGCCAAGAGGAGACCTTGCCATGTGCTGTTCTTGCCTTTGTGCAAGCTGTGGAGCCCTTGCTTGACCCCTTCAGTGGCTGGCTCCAGGTCCACTTGCATGCCTGGGTGGATTTGACACTGTAGATCTGTGGGCAGCTCCTTGGTGCTCTGGGTGTTGGCTGTGCTTCTTGGGCCAATCTTTGGGCCTGCTTGTGCTAGCTCCGTGCTTTCCTTGTGTGCAGACTGCTGCTCTTCCCTGATAAGGGTGACCATTAGTCTTCTGCTCACATGAGGGGAAGACCTTTCTCACTCACCTTTCAAGATAGTCAATACCTTTGATAATTCCCTTGTCTATTAATGCTGTACTGCATCTGAGCAGCCTCCCTGAACTTTTTGGAGCACCACATGATATGACCATGTTAGTCAGCCTCCCCTTGAAGACCTCTCTTTGACCCTGTGCCATCCTCCCCCATCCTGGCTTAGTTTATCTTGGTACCCTTCCTACGATGCAATATTTCAAGTTCATGTGGCACTTCCTCACTTAAGTGATCACTGGTTCAATACCACTTTAGAAGGTGTGGAGAGAAAACCTGCAGCACACAGTTGTTTCTTGAAAGCCTCTCTCCATCACAGATACCCTGAAACAGGGTGTGTTTCTAAAAGACTTGGATAAATATCCATATTTATGTGTGATTGCAAGTAATATTCTGCTGTAATACAGGCATTATTCCACTGGCTGTCAGAAAGAAGTTCCTCTTTAAGTATCCCTTGCAATAGCATGTTTCGCAAATATATCTAAATAAACGTAAGAAGCTAGTAACTGGAAAACCCTGAGCTTGCATATATGACTGAGCTGCAAAGGGAAAACTCCGTTTAGGGCCCTTGTGGGTTAAAGGTTTGTGATATTTGCACTGCTGCAGAAGCCAAAAGCTGACTTTACAAGTGGGAAAAATATTAATGTGTTTAAATGAAACAAACTCCTATTTCTATCCCCATGGTAAACCCTTACAGTGAATGTATTTGCTCTTAGAGGGTTTTAAAGTTTGAAATATGAATGCCAAAAAGAATGTGACTTTTTTCACCACAGATCAAACATTCTCCAGAGTTTGGCAAAAACCGTGTTGCTACGGTACAGCTTAGGTCTTACAAGCCTGAGTATTTCCAGAGCAGGACCACGGATTTGCACTTGCTGACACTAACACATTCTTGCATTGTGTTTTGACCATGTCTCCTTTTCTCCCCCTCTCTATTGGAGATGGATATGAACCAAAATGTCCAATCTGCCTGTTCCTGCCTCTCCAGGGAAATTCCTGGAATCCAAACCTTGAGCATGACTGGAATTTGTGTTTAGAGCAGAGACAGGATAAAGTGCTGGATTTGGATGTGTCTAAGTTTTCAGAGGATGATGGCATGCCACATGTATGGGTGGCACCTCTGCGACTTCTGCAGAGTTGTGTCAGGGCAGGTGGTTTATGAAGGTGCAGCAGAAATCTGTTCTCTTCTATGGCTCCTGGCAATGCTGCAGATCAGCTCTGGCCTCAATAAACATGTGAGGTACTATGAGATTGGCCATGTATCGCAGCTAGAGCAGTAGCCATGAACCTGCACTGCCAGAAATCTGTTAGTGACCTCCTGGGAATATAGCTAGACACACAGAGGATGTCTGCAGCACGAGTGTTCATCAGACAGAACAAGCAGCACCTGATTTCTCCCATTCTAGCTATTGTGATGACCTTCAGGAGATCACTAAGATGTTTTGCACCATGAACGTGTAGCTGGAGTACATCTGTGTGGTGTTTGAGGGCTGCTGGCTATGGGGATAGCATTTTCATCTTGTGTACGCTAATCTTTTACCTTCATGAGAACAAAATCCACATTCTTACTCACCAAGAAGCCTCCTGCAGCATAAGGAAGAACATTAGCATTGAGATTGGTGGGCTGTCAGGGTTGGTGCGGACAGGAGGGGAGCACACACATGTATATGTATAATCTGTGCTAAACTGCCACTAAATCTGGAGCATCCATGTGGGAGTCAGTGGAGATGTCTCGGATCTGCATGTGTGACCAAACCTGGAGCTCAGCCCCTGGGTGTTTCCTTAGGTTCTCCCCTTGCAGAGCATCCCAGCGTGGGGTGATTCATGTAGACGTAATAGGACAATGCCCTGATGAGCTTTGCACACCCTGACTTAATGGGACCACACTGGTAAATGTTTTGGTTTTTTTTTTCTTCTTCCTTTACAAGCCCAGCTTCTAGTGGAAACAGACACTTTTGGCAGTCAAGTCCGGATCAAAGGGAAGGAGACGGACTTCTACCTTTGCATGAACAGGAAAGGCAAGCTAGTGGGGAAGGTAAGTGTTTCCCATTAATTCATTTGTAACATGAGTGTTACCTTTAGAAGCCTCCTCAAGGCTGTAATGATGTGTTCGAGGTTCGCCTGTCAGCCTCAAATGAAAAGCAGGACAGAGGGGATGTGGAGTTTGCAAGGCAGCCCAGCCCTCCCCCCGCACCCGTAAAATCCAGCTCTGCTGATGTTTGGGTGGAGGGGAGTTTGCACTTCACAGTTGTGTTAAACTGGTGTGAGATGTCATTTCAGTATCCCCGTGTCATGGCTGCTTCCACAATAATATCATTACCCGATCTTTCTTTGGAAAGTCAAAATAAAAGGGCAAGGGGAGCACTGTGGTGGGGAGGCTGGTGCTGGGGAGTTTGGCAACAGAAGGCTCCTTTCAGTGGTGAGCCAGGGGATGGTGTGGCAGAGCTAATACTGGAATCCGAACATCGTACTGGGGCTTGGCCTCACGGTTCTAGCGTTACAGGAATATTTTATTACTTTGGATCCCCACACAATGGAAGCATGTAACAAATTACAGCATGTTCACCCCTCTAGTCCAGCTTATTTGCTGAAGTCATATTTTCTATGTATTCACTTTTTTTTGTAACTTAGGCAGTTCTTCTGTATTGTTGGTGAATTGAAACACTTCCTAACAAGGCAGGGGTTTGCTTGAAGCTAAAATATCACCCTCAGAAAAAAGTAAATATCTCAACCCTCAAAGGCCCCCCCTCCTCCACTGCTTGCACTTTGCGCCATCAGAAATTACAATCTGGCATCTTTGTGGCTGTGAAAAAGGGAAGCTGAGTTTTGTTTTGAGTCAACACCATGAAAGCCATGCTCCCAAACAGAAACCAGAAAACAGATTGCTCTGATGAAACCTTATTTACTTTTGTGGTCCCGAGAGTGACACTTGCGGGACGAGTGCCTTCCGTGGAGGATCCCTCCTGCCACTTTGGGTTTCCTGACGAGCAGCGCAGCTGCTTCTGCAGAGCCCAAGCCCACAGCGCTCACTGGCAGTCACTGCCCAGCTGCTTTGCAGGAGCAGGAGTGTCCAGGATGCTGCTCAGAAATTGGTGGGGACTTGGAAATGGGGAGGGTTGGACCAAAGCAGCCAGGTCTCTCTGCTTCCTGCACTTCTGCTCTGAATGAGACACTGTTGTTTGATCTTAGACAAGGAAATTTGAATTTTAACCAGATTTAGACCTCCCAGGATATTAATGGATGCTTTTTTTTTTGCGCAGAAAACAAACATGGCCAACATTTTTTTTTCCATCCTTTAAATATAATAATGGCTTTTTTTTTTTTTTTTTTAAATGTTATAAGGATAATTTAGTTAATGTTTAAGAGCTGCTGATACCACAGTTATGGAATTGTTAGCCTTCAGATTAAACAGAGTAAAATGAGCATGAAATCTTCCCTTTTTCTTTAACAGCCCTTACCCTGGGGTGAATCTGCAGTGGTACATAGGGCAACCTCCACCCTTTCTGGGTCTGTGCTGAGCATCTAGGAGCACCCTGGAAAAGCAGAGGCTGTTTCTCAAAACCTGTAGTATATCTTGGCAGGATCCACCCCTTGATTTGGCCCATTGGGCACCAAGGCGGGACAGTTCTTTACCTTGTCAACTTTCATGCACAGTAAAGCTTTTTTTTCTTTTTCTCTTGATGTGCTTTTCATAAAGTTAAGCTGGCAAACGGTCTGTTATAAAAATAAATAAATAAATAAATCTATTCTTGTAAATATGAGCTTTCCCACCCCAGACTGCTGACAAGTTCACCAACCAGCCGACCTGAGCAGGAGGGGGTATAGAGCGTGGCGTTTGGAAGGAAAATGTTCCAGACACGTTGCCCATATTAACAGCTTCTCATGAGCAAAAGAAGAAAATAATAGCATGTCTTCTTGATACCAACGAGTGTGGTTTTAATTAGTATCAGAGTTTCAGCTCTTTCTGTGGCAAGAGTCTGAGGGAATGCTTTTTAGCTTGAATGCTCTAAACAGCTAGTAAACCCCAAGGAAAACTTTAGATAAAAGTTATGCCTGGGCTTATACAAATATTTAAGTTCAGTCTGGGGGTGGAGGGGAATGAAACCCATAAAGTGATTGTTTCACGGTTGCCCCGGTATGCTCATTTGGCAAGAGAGGAGCCATGGGACCAAACTGGGTCTTTTTCTCTGCTCATTTCCTATCCCCTTACACTGCATAATCCCAAACAATACCAGCATATGCCATCTGGCTTTGTTCTCCTCCTCAGTCAGCAGTTTCGGATCCCCCCCCAGTCGAAAACCTGCTTTGAATTTAGTCCTTTTTGTTTCCCATAATCACCTACAACGGGTATTACAGACCCGAGCAGGTTGTTGTTGTTCCCAGCTGAAACTGGTGATGAAGGCAAGAGCTCCAGAGATGGGGCTTGCTCCCCACCTTGGAGCCAGTTGTGTTACAGGCAAACACACTAATCCCCAGGGCTGAGAAGAGCAGCCTTTGTGTCTTTTTATTCGTTTCTCAGAAATGGCACCTACGCCAGTGTTTCTGATCTGATAGAGCTTGCTCAGGATCCCCAAACCTCGTTTGCTCTCCCTCACGAAGGTGTTACCACAAGTGTGGTCACAGCCAACATTGGCCAAAGGGCTCAGAGGTGTTTTGAGTGGGCTTCTAACTGTATTTATTGTCACAGCATGTAACTGCTGAGGTCACTGACACTTTACATGCTGCTTATGAAAACTGGAGACAGGGCAGGTGTTGTACAGGGAGTGACTTGTCTGGTAAAGGTGACCAGCACCAGGGGAGAACAAATTGGGTAGCATTTCTATGCTGATTCCTGGTATTACTTATTTTTTCCTTCTGACCATGTTTTTTTTTGCCTGTGTGTTTTTGCTGCCTCTCTGCATACAAATGTAGGAATGGCTCCCTGAGTTTTCTGGTTTTGCTGAAGTTTCCTACTGAACTTTATGATATAATAGTTTGGGTTGGAAGGGACTTTTCAAGGTCACCTTGTCCAACCCTCCTGCAGGGAGCAGGGACATCTGCAACTAGAGCAGGTGGCTTAGAACCCAGTTCAACCTCACCTGGAATGGTTCCAGGGATGGGGCATCAGCCACTTCTATAGGCAACCTGGGCCAGGGTCTTGCCACCCTCTGTAGAAATGTCTCCTTTCTCTTCAGTCTAAATCTCCCTCTTCAAATTTAAAAACCATCACCATTTGTCCTGTCCCAACAGGGTCTGCTCAAAAGTATGCCTCCATCTTTCTTATAGGCGTCTTAAAGTCCTGGAAGGCTGCACTAAGGTATCCCTGGAGCCTTCTCCAGGCTTTTTGGTGGAGTTATCTCTGGAGAGACATTAAAATATGAAACCTCAGAGCAGAAATGCTAGGTGCTTTTTTAAAAAAACTTTATGGTCTTTTAAAAATTATTTGTATTAATTTATCTCAGACTTCTTACATGGAGGAGAAGGGGACTCAGTAAGGTTCGGTTCTACTTCAAAAGAGATGTGCACTTTAACTTGTCCAATTGTGACAAGGCACAAAGCGTCCAGTCACGTAGAACACAAGAACCCTGAATATTTGCAATAATTCATTGTTACAGGAGAAGAGGAGCTAATGGTCTCCTCTGAGGTACTCTGAGTTTCCAACTGTGGTTCTCCTGGGGAGTCCTCCTGTTTTGTTTTTTTTTTCTCTCTGCCTCAGCCTTTCTTATCTCTTGTGCTGAGATAAGGGCATCAATTAAGTGAGGACTTCGTGTTTGTAGAAGGCTGTCAAAGGTAAGTGTCTTAAGACACCAAAGCAAGGAATAAGCAGCCTGGGGTGTGAGCAGATGGCTGTTAATTAACTTGGCCATCTCTACCTGCTCTTGCTGAGTGTGTCCTTACAGCAAACCCACACCCTCTAGAATTGCAGGATGCTGTGGGGAGTTTCTGTCCCTGCCCTGTCCCAGTCCCCTTGTCAGGAGAGCCTTTGCAAGAGGTCAGTAGTCTCCGTGAAGCTTAAACTGGATCTGTTGGCACCGTTACAAGATGACCACACACAGTCCTGCCTTTTGCTCTAGGAGCTGCTAAGGCTCGTGGCTGGTACATTTCAATGTATCTCCTAATCTCTGAACACTGTTGCCAGGGCATTTCCAGTGGTTCTCTTCCAGGCCTGTTTTTCTGGATTTACCAGGGGCAAAAGAGAATGGACTTTGGCTTCCTGCAAAGCTGCCTAGTGGGAGGAAAGGCTGGCTATTGCAGACCATGGCAAGGGAGACATCAGTTTATAGATCAAGTTATGGAAGCAGGGAAGGTAGATAGCAACTTGAAGAGATCCAGAAGATTTGACAAGAGTAACGAAAGAGGTATTCACATCTCAGGGTAGGATGGGACTGAGAGTGTACGTGGAGTCAGGACAGTGTGGTGACTGTCAGTTGTGTGCTCCAGTGTGATGCTGCTCCACATGATATGGCTGCAATCTTGACACTGTGGGCTTGCAGGAAACTCCTGCACGCCTGGAAATGGGAGTGAGTCCTTCTTCTGAGGTAGGATGTGGCTATGGAGAAAACTCCAGATCTAGGGGGAGAAGTTAGAAAAGTGATGGACAGAATGGGATCTAGCACAGATATCATCCCTGCCAGCTCTACAGACAGTGAGAGCACAAGTTGTACCTCAAGAAGTCCTTGCTCATTACATCAGTTCAGCTCCTTCTAAAAACTGAAGCCTGAGAGCATGTGCAAATCCACTTGCTGACTTGCACCATCTCTCTTTGGGTTTGCTTTCAAAAGTACTCGGTGACCTGGTACACACACACTCCCTCAGAAAACCCTTCCAGTTTACACGCAGTATGTTTGAAAAAGCATTTTTATTAGTTTGGTTTTATTTCTCTGTCTTCTGTGCTTAATGTGAATAGTGGGGAAAAAGCTGTTAAGTGAAAGGTGGGAACCCCTTGGCTGGGGTGTTGCTTCAGATCAATGCCAGGGAGCTTGGGTGCTTTCTGGGCACAGCTTTGTTGACACCGTGTCTGTAGCACTGAAGTCTTCCCGGCACTCACAAAGCACAGATGAGCAGAGCTAAGTTTGCACCCTCGGGCATGGTCCAGCTCCTGAAGAAAAGCTTTGCCAGCCAAAGTGTGGCTGTGCCAAGGGCACATCATCCATGCCAGGGGCTGGGGGTGGTGTGGCTCTGCTGGCCTCCATCACCTCCTCCCCAGCGCTGACCAGCGCTGCTGTGCTGATACCCCTTACAGCAGAAACCTGCTTCTCAGACGTAAGATTTTTTTCTGGTGTGATAACTGCTTTCCAAGCCAATATATTTCTTAATGTTACCAGAAAGTTGCTAATACCATATGGCAAGGCTCTCTGTATTTTTGCAGGACAACAAACAAATTGTTGCTCGATGCCAGACTGCTCTGGCAGAGCTTTATCACTGATGCCTGCCAGCAGTAGCCTTTAGGGGATAGTAATAATTTGGGGTTGTTTACATTACAGCTTTAAAATAGGGGTTTTCTTGAAGCATGTGTGTGTTTAGTCAGGAAAGTTGGCTAAAAAAGCTCTTGACAGAATCAAAGAGTGAAGGCGCTTGCTATAGCCCATGCATGTGGACTTGGCCCTCGATAATACCTCTGGCCTTACGGGAGAAAGAGTGTGTTATGTTATGAGAGCTCCAGGTGGTTCAGTGTGAGCCACCCTTTGTAGAAGACAGCAGGTGGGTTTTCCAAAGCCTTATCTGCATACCTGGACCAGCTTTTTGGTTGGTTGACTTTGGTCAAGGCTGAGGTTGCACTTTCTTGGAAAGCTACCTTTGAAACATTGATGCTGGCAAACCAGTGCCTTGCTGTAAGGCCAGGGGACCATGTTAGCCTGAGACAAGGAGATGCCAGGATGAGCTTCAAGCCTAATGCCCTTTGCATGCCCTGTTCCCACATGTCTTTTGGGTGTGAGTCTTCCCAGTGCCTGCCTGTGCCAGGGTCCGTCCCAACAGCCAAATATGCTGCAAATATGCTGGGAGGTGTATGGTGAGGGCAGAGGGACACGCAGCGGCTTGCAGTTTGAAACTCTGATGCTGTAGCTGAGGTGTTTGCACTCCTCAGATTGTGCATTTAAACCCATGCCTAACTGCATCTTGCATTTGGGACAGAACTTTGAGTTTCACAGGGTTTTGATGCTTATCCAGACTTTTCCCCATTGTTGCACAGTATTCGAGTTGCTTGAAAGGGGCTTGTAAAACCAAACAGTTTCTGGGGCTGAGCGTTGAATTCACAACAAAAACACATCCAGAATTAGCGGGGTGTTGGGTTTAATAGCGTGCGTTCTGTGGATCTCTCTGTGACATGTTCAGCCGTAAACTATTCTGACTTGGCATCTCATGTGAAAGCAAAACTTGACGTGACTTTTGCTGGATCTCTCTCAGGTCTCATTTTGAACTGCAGTCTGGTTCTTCATCTAGGGTGGGATTGGTCCTTTTTAAAAGTAAACTGTTCCCAGGCTTTCGCTCCCCTGTGGGTTTGTTTTAGTTTAAGTCATCGAAATAAATGGAACATTTAAATTCAGTGGAACCTGCAGCCAAGCAGCCTTGGACCCTGTCATACTTTGAACAGGGACCTGATCAAAACCAGCCTCAAGTGTCCAAAAATCTTGAATCAGGGTGTACATAGGTCTTCAAAGCAATGAGGCAACAAAACCAGTTTTCTTTCAGTTAAGCCATCAGAATCTTCTGCATTCACCTAATCAGGTCTTTTCTGCAACCAGTGATAAAAATTTTGAGTTATTATTCTGAGAACGTAGAAGTTGAGATTCTCATGAAGTGAGAAGCAGAAGTGGAAGCTAAAACTGACAATTGCCCTCCTCCATTCTCAGCCCAAAAATATCATGAGAATTTTGGTAATATTGCAGCCTTCCACAGCTGCTTCTTTCCCATTTCTGGGTGACCTGAAGCATTGCATTCAAACTTTTGTGGATGCTGGTGGAATTTGTATCATCTGATTCAATTGTTGCCATTTCAAATCTTTACAGTGCTGGAAATGTGTCAGAAGGATTCCCCAAGGAGGGCTTTGCTAGATGTTGTGGTAGGGATGTTGTTATCACACTGTCTCAGGGTATGTGCGTGCAATAATTTGTTATGTTAGTTCTTGGTAGGTGTGACATGCTAAGAGCTGGCCAGCCCTCAGCTTTTGGTGTGACTTGGCTTTTCCAGGAAACTTCGCTTTAGATGGCACAACCGTGTAACGATTCCTGAGAAGCTGTTTATGGTTTAGCCAGTGAAGGCATTTTCCAGTGTTTATTGCACTGAGGTTGCCTTGGCACGACCATGGATAGGCTTCAGAGCTGCAGTGGTAGGAGTTTGTGCGAGCTCAGTGGACCTTTGCAGTGTTAATATTTGCTGTGAGCAATGGGCCTTGTCCTGCTCCTGTGTTTGTAATGATTTGTTTACAGCAGTGTTGTGCACAGAAGTTTCTCTGGAGCTGGAAAAGAGAGGGAGAAATGATGTGAATGTGGGTAATGAATTCTGTGGAAGAACTTCAGCCCTTTTGTGAGACAGCAAGTGGCTGATCTCAGTGTCACAGCTCATTCAGAAGCTCCATGTGCAGAAGGGGGTGGGTAGTCTGGTTGATACCAATAAGCACTGCATGGCTGCAAGTCTTGGGAAGGGTTGATGGGAGAGTTTGCAGAGAGAATGGGGTTATCTGGGGAATGCTGGCAGTGATTGAGCTCACATGGCATAAGAGGTTGAAGAGATGGAAGGAACATGCTTGTATGGAGAAGACCTCTTTGTTTCACAAATGGTTAAAACTGCCTTAGTTCTTAACACAGTTCTTAAAACCCTGGACTGTGTGTGCCCATAAGTTTGGATGCCAAAGCTCCGAAGGCCATCTGAGCCAGAAGAATGGTATTCATGACACTGAATGGAGAGAGAAGCTCATAGAATCATTTGGTTGGAAGAGACCTTTAAGATCATCAAGCCCCACCATTCACCCTGCACTGCCAAGGTCCCTAAACCATGTCCCCCAGCACCACATCCACACGGTTTTTAAACACTTTCAGGGATGGAGACTCCACCACCTCCTTGGGCAGCCCATTCCAATGCTTAACCACCCTCTCTGTAAATACATTTTTCCTGATGGCTAACCTAAATTTCCCTTGGCACAACTTGAAGCCATTCCCTCTTGTCCTGTCATTTTTAACCTGGGAGAAGAATCGACCCCCACCTCCCTACAACGTCCCTTCAGGTAGGTTCCCCCATTCCACCATTCAGATATTTACCAATGTCTTCCCTGTGCTGGTCCATTGTTAATGCTGTAGGTATACTTTGCCTGTGCAATCTGATGGATTTAGGTCATGGGTTTCATAAATGGAGCACATTATGAGGCACATTTATGTCCACAGTGGGCTGTTGACCTTGTCTTGGATTTGTGTTTAGCTGCTTTGCCAGGCAGAACATTGATGGTGTTTGTTGGACATCATTTAACCTCTTCTAAGAGTAATGTGAATATTTGAAGTCCATGCTAAGTCTTTCTGTGCTACCTTGCAATCTTCAAAGCACCATGGACGGATACAGATCCTCTTGGCCTGAACAAGGACAGGAGGTTTTGCTTTAACCAAATGCAGGTAGAGGAACTATGCATGGTATGAGCTGTGAATCCTGTGAGCAGGGCTCCTTGGATGGCAGTGGAAACATCAGAGATGGGACTGGTGCTTAGTACATGGGCCAGACCACACAACCAAGAAGTTCATGTAGTGACATTTTAGCCATACATTAACACCTTGAGTTAATTTAAGCTTCTCAGAATAGCCATAATGGTTTAAGTGTTTGCTCAAAAATAAAGCAAAAGGTTCCTTATCATTTTATTTAAGAAAAAATATCTTAATTATTTTGGTTTTATGCTGAAGAGTTGCAATTGCTCAGCTGAAGATGTGAGCCTCTGACCCTTTACCTCCAGGCTGTGCCTAGTCACCAGGGAGCTGTGTAATATATATACGGATTTCTTGTGTTTCCTCTTTAGCAGACTTCATCTTTTCCTTTGGATAGTGCTAAGAAGCACCATTTCTCTCTCAAATTGGAGGTTTGCACAGTCAAGGTTCATGTAGCAGATGATGCTTGTAAGACTGACCTCTAAATCTTTTTCTTATCCTGTGACTGGAGGCTGTATATCCCTGTCGAGGGAAAAAACCACCACCTTCTTGAAAGCTACAGGATAAGTTAATTTAATCCTTTCTGTGTTCAAGGACCAAGTGTCACCATAAAGCTGCTAGCATGTGTCCCCTGTGTTTCTTGGTGACTGCAGCTGTGCATGATGCTGGAATATTTCAGTTCCCTAAGGTTAAATGTTAATTAAAATTATTGAGAGGTGATCCCTGAGCCCTGGTCATACCTCAACCTGTGGAGAGGATGTGTTGTATATATCTTGTGCTGACAAGTATCAAGTTAAATTTAATTTGTTTCCTCAGAGCATCTTTTCTCACAAGTGCAACTTTTGTTGGTCTTGTGCATCTCTGAGCTGAGGGTGATGTTCCTTCTAAACATTACTTTGCAAATACACAGATGTATTTAACTTGTGACAAAGAACAAAGCAATGCAGCCTTGTCTTCCTCAAGTGAATGCAGTTGAGATGCACATTCAGAGGGATCTGTCTTTTCAAGGACTGTTTCTACTTTACTCTAAATTCAGTTTTGAAGCTGAAGTGAGAACAGAGGCTCATTTTGACGTGGAAAATAAAACTCCAACTGTAACAAAAGCTAGTCCATTTGATACGGCCATTACAATACTGGTTTTAAGGTTAAAGAAAACTGGATCTTGCTTAAATACATTTTTATTCTTGACATTTCCTCACATTGTATATTGGGCACTTAAAGATATTAGGTTTTCCTAAGGGAGAACAACTATCAGCAGCTTTGCATTTGTTGTATACAGGTGGAAATCTGTGGTTCACAGGCTGGAACAATTCTGGATGATCATTTATGGATGGCACTTGATTTGATCCTGGATTTATAATTTTTCTTAGTAACACAATTTGACATGAAAAGAACTAATGCCATCCTGCAGACAATTAATGACCTTTCTTAGTGCTAAATTCCACTGATTTAAACTTACCTCAGGGAAACTGATGTCACTACCAGAATGTCAGCTGAATGAGATTGCACTTGTTTAAAATTATAATTCAAAAGGACAGCGGGTACATTTGTTTAATGTGTATTAATTTGGGATTTACCAGACCTGCTTGGGGGTGGGGTCACTAATAGTTCTAGTTCCATGTTCTTGCTCCACTGGTCATCTAGAAATGATGTTTTAAACAGTTTGGGGTTTTTTTGGTGGGTTTTGGGTTTTTTTCCCCTATAGTGGTATAGGTCCCTGTATAATGAATTTAAGCCTATACAAAATATTCTGCTGCTCTTGGTTGGCTTTTATTAGAAAGTTTGGGAGTGGCTTGTGGAGTCTCGATGGAGGCTGAAAATGACCACTCAAAAAGAAATCCCAGCAAAGCCCAGCAGTGCATTTACCTAACAAGCTAATTATGCAGGTTAATGATAATTGTGCAGATGGGTAAAAATGCCTTCCCAGCTCTTGCTATACTTAGCACCCAGAGGTATACATGCAACTGGATCAGGTAATACATGCATACGTGCAACTGAGTCATGTGCAAGTAATGGTAGATGCCATAGATCTACTCAGATGTCACCTGCTTGTGGTTTCAGGCCTCCTGAAGCAGTAGCATCCCATTGCAAGAAACATAGTTTTGACTGAAGGTTTCCTAAACTTTCTATCAGTTTCATAAAGTTAATTTGAAAAGTGTTTGGCATTTCTCATCATTACCAGCAAGCAGACATAGCTCTCTGAGATGAAATTAGGAATTTCTATTCACTGAATGTACCTCTTTCAAGATTAAGCCCACCTAGTTTGCTCTAATTATGGATATGTGCTGCCCTGCCATGCTGTTGACAATAAATGTGCCTGTGACGGAGGGAGCAGGTTAGGAACCATGTCCTGGTGTAGCTTCAGTTTTGCTTGGTTTATCATTTTGGACTCAGTGATCTTAAAGGTCCTTTCCAACAGAAATTATTCTAGGACCCCTACAAACACTTCTTTCTCTGTATCAAAATGCTCTTCTAGAGCAGTGTGGCAGTTACAGAACAGGTATTACTTAGATAAGTGGAATTTTTGAGTGACAGGTATAAGGAAAGGGAGTTGTTAAACCATTCCCTTCCTTGGTTCTTGCAGCTTGTGTCTGGCACAAACAGGAACAGGGTTCTGTAAAGCCTGTAGGTCACACCCCATGAATGCAAGATCATGCCCATTTCCGCATGCGTTTGGGAGAGGGGCAATGTACCCCCAGTGTGTGTGGGCAGGAGGGCACAAGGGTGGGCAACACTGCTTTGAAACTGGGCCTCAGAATGGAGATGGGCCCTCTTGTCCTGGTTTGAGTTAGAACCCTTGACACCTCTGGAGAATCTCCTCTGCGTTGGTTCTGTATTAATTCCCCTGCTTCACAAATGCACTTAGATGTCCTGTATACATAATTAACCTCGCCACTGTGCCAGCAGACGCTTTTATTGAACTGCCCATCATGACTCCTAAGTATTTTCCTCTGAGAATTGTGCAGGTTCAGAGGCCAGAGAGCTGGAGGAAACGTGCATGAAGCTGAGTAACTCTTGGCAGTTATAGATGCGGCTGCCCTGATTTACAGCCCAGTCTAGGAGCAAGAATGTGCATTTGGGTCAAGAGGTGTCTTCTGTGGTCAGGATGCCTGGCCATAAATCCAGGATGCTGAGCATCGGGATGCTTATGATGGATCTGTCCTGATAATGCCTATAAAGTGCACGAGTGTGACTGGGCATGGTTCAGCAGCTGCCAGAGCACTCTCATTTGCTGTGCTCTGAAGTGGCTGTATCTCCACAGCACTGCTGGATCTGCCAGCCTCTGTACCCACCTCCTTGTCACGCTTTCTGACCTAGCTTTAAAAGGTGTATGTGTGAAGGATGAGAGGCAGCAGTGCTAAAGCTGTGACATTATCAAAGCCCCTGATTCACCGTCTTTCACTCAGGGTTTTCCATACCATGCAGAGTGAGTCTGGAGGAGGCTCTGAGTGTTGCCTGTCTGACTTCGAGCTGAGCTTGTGCAAAACCATGGAGAAACAATATGCTTCTTGAAATTGTCACTAAGTATATGTTGTAGAAACAGTTCAGGGGCTTTATAGAGGTTATCAGTAATGTTGGGTCCATCAGCACTTGGTCTTCAGCTGGGGATGTTTCAGGAGTGGCTTACAGGGACTGCTGAGCAGCACATGCTCTGAAAAACCCCAGCCCTCCCTGCTGTCACCACTCTGAAATTGAGGAAATACAGGGCAGGATTTCTTGCATATAATGCAGCGTGTGAGTCTGATAGTGCCAGCGTTCAAGGGAAATTTTCAGCAGCCCTTTAAAACAATGGCTAAGCTCAGTGGGTGTACCTTATACCTTGGAGTGGCCTGAGGTCCAGCACAGTGGGGTACCACTGCTCAGGAACCTCAGGTCCATCTGTCTGTCCACAGAGGGAGGGATGCATAAAGGGTCTTTCCTGGAAAAAAATCTAGGCGTATACATCTTGTGGAAACCATTTGTTTGAGCAGTAGCTTTCCCTGCTCCAGGATTTTTAGGAAGAGGGGGCTTGCTTTGCTTGCAGAGGGGAACTCTCCCACTTGTGTGGAAAGCTGGTATCTCAACAGTTTGACATCAAGCCTGGGGAGCTGAACTTCCAGGAAGGTGATAATTAGACAGGAGAATTATCCCCCTTTCACTTGAAAGGTGAAGTCTTGCTGTGCCCATTGCCAAGTTGACATTTTTGCAGTTCATCACCAGCACATTCAGTCACCATACCCAGAAAGCTTCTAATTGCAGCCTCATTTGAGGAGGGGGAAGTGTTTTAACATAAGCTTAGCTAACAACAGCTTAATAAAGCATCACTAGCAGGGCTTAATTTGTGCCCTGATCTTTGCAAACAGAGAAACCTTTCAATCTCAGAGGCATCTCTCTCCATGCACCGCGGTATTACCGGAGCCGCTTATTGTTGCCGTAAAAGCCAAGTGAAGTTTGGATTTTCCGGTGCCCACTGAGCCAGATTTGAGAAGCATAAATGAGAAAACCTGCCCTGGGCCTCCCTTTCCCATAAAAAGCTGCTCAGGTGGCTTAGTGTGGCAGGGGTATGGGGAGGAGGAGGCAGCTGCTGCACCTGCTCATGCTTTGGCTCCAGTTGGTGGCACAGAGGCTGCTGCGAATTCCCCGTGAGCAGCAAGCTGTTAGTGGCAGGAATGCCTCACTCCGAGGAGTGTTCCTGCTACGACAACAAAGAGCCCTTTGATCCTTTCCATTTGGAGAACTTAAAACAAGAAAGCCAAACTACAATAAGACCAAGTTGGGTCATAAAAAAAAAAAAAAAGGAGAGCAGGAGCACCAAAGCACTCTGGAGTGTAATTGTAGAAGAAGCAAATGCTTTGGCACTTAATTCTGCTGGAGTGTCAGTTCAGCATGCTTCACGTTTAATACTGGAGAGTCCATCGCCAAATGCTCTGCACAAACAGTCCTGTGCTGCTCCTTGGTGAGTTCAGGGTACTCGCAGAGCCTCTGGCTCCAGTGTGGCTCCTTCAGCTCTGCTGCCTTCAGCTGTACATGGGATGGCATTTGCCTGTGGTATATAAGCAGAACCACACTCAATATAGCGCTTGCTGGAGAATGAGCCTTGGCCGGCTGCTGCCACTCTAATCCTGCTCCATCACAGCACTGGGACTACTTGAGCTCACCACCTTATCACTGGGTAGTGGCTCACGGTGTCCAGGGCTGGTCTCCAGCTGTTATTTGGGGGAGATGCTCCACCACAGCCAGTGCTTCAGGCTGCTGGGGTGTTCACCTCCCCTCTGCCTGGACCTGGGTGATGCCTGAAGGCTTTCTGTGGAAGGTGGCATTTAGATCAGGCTTTTTAGAAGGTGTGTTATCAGAAGTCTGGCAAACAGCTACCACATCTTCCCACAGTTCTTAGGGGTGTGTGTAAACAAAAACTGCTCTGAATTTTTTCTCTGCAAAGAACTGAGCTGCCAGCTGTTGTCTCCATGGTGGCATGGCCTCATTGCACAGCCGGGCAGCAGGCCCCAGGGGCGAAATATGGCAATTTGAGGGTGGTTTGTCACAGGTACGAGGAGGTGCTGATGTAAAGAGAGCCCATGCCCTTTGAAGGAGTAAGGTTGTGCTTTTGCAATGGCTCTCACTGTGCTCTGAGCAGGAGCTTGCCTTTAGATACAGCCTGTGGGACAGTAGTGAGTAAAATGCAGGAGCAACTTGTCCCTTGAGCTCATGTGGCACATCTCATGGTTGCAAAACTCTTGTGCCCACTCTGCTCTGTGGGGTTGATTGGGAATGTGGGGCTAGGTTCAGATCCTCCCCCATCATGTGGCAATGCCATTGCACCAGGCCAGGTGGCTCCCACACATCTCCCAGGCTTCCAAGAACTCTCTATTTTAAAGAATCAGTTTAAAAAAAATAGATGTAGAAGATGCCCTATTTGTAGAACAATCCAGGTGATGTTGGCTGGGGCTCTGAGCAACCTGCTCTAGTTGCAGATGTCCTTGCTCACTGCAGGGGAGTTGGACTAGACTTTGAAAGGCCCCTTCCAACCCAAACAGTTCTATTCTCTGGTTCTGTAAACCTCCACATTTTGAAGGGCGAGCACTCTGCAAGGTACCTCCTGGCAGCTAAGTTTGTATGAAATGTGGCTTGGCAGCATCTCCCGGCTGGCGTCGGCAGCTGAGGCTGCAGCCCCGTGTCGGCAGCAGGAGTTAGCACAAGGAGCTCCTGGGGAAGGGCAAGCCAGCTGCCAGAGCAGGGAGTGGTGCTTGGCCAAAGTCATGTCCCTTTTCCATCATCCTCTCTTTGGGGGAGCAAGGGCATGTGTGACAGACCCAACGAATGTTTTGCTGGCATTTAAATAGGGTCGTAATTAGAACTTAAATGATGGGCACCTGATGAAAACAAGGTGTCATTTAAAAATTACTGAAAACCTTTATAAATTGCCATTTCCTCTAATAAATTACCATGGGTCCTGCTCTCCATGATGTAGGTAATGTGTGCAAGGGATATATTCTATTGGGGATTATAACAGACGCTGTAAAATAATCTTGTAAGTATTTTAAATTCATTTGTCTGTCTCTGACGTGTCTTAGCATGGACAGGAATGCTCTGTTTGGGGAAGTAAGGTCCTTATCCTGATTATCTTGAGGTACTTGTAAATGTTACTGTAATTTCATGTTATCAAATCATTGAGTTCTTCCTCTTCCAGAATGAAGTTATTTTATCTCATACACCTTGTTTACTTCAAATTAGCCCTGAGGTTGGCCTGAAGTTGCACCTTGTTATTCCTCTACCTCTTGTCTCTGTCTTAGGCTCTGTCGGCAAATTTGAAGGTATAAGTAAATACTTTTTTGTTATTAATAGAATAACTTCCCCCTCCTACACACACATTTTCTTTTCATTCCAGTCTTCATTTTCCATGAGAAACTGACATTGCAGTACAAGCAGAAACCTCCCAAACTGCATGAAAATGCCTTAATTCTCCTAGCAACAAGGTCAGGGCTCAAATCCAGGACCTTTCCATACGCGTGGGGGAAACAGCCCTTCCAATTACCTGCTCCCCCTGCGGTATGGATCCGGTCGGTTCATCAGCACCTGGGTTTGGGTGGATTTGAAACTCAGCCATGGCATTGTTTAAAAATTTTCCATTCATTGGGGAAGGGTTTGTAGTGGGCTGAGCCCCGAGAAAGCTGGGGCTGGTTTTATGGCTTCCCATTGAAACCTGGTGGAACCCCGTTGTGTTGACTGATTTCCCCCTTCCCCACTCATGTGGCTTTGATCAAACCCAGGGCTTGGAGAACGACCTCCCCAGGAACTGGAACCACTGAGCTTTGCCTAGTTCATTCATTAAAGTGTCTGTGAGCTTCCAGTTGTAGATGATAAAAGGAGGATCTTTGTGCCTAGCCCAGGATGGAGATTGCTGGTCCTATGTTAGAGCTGGCTTTGCCCACATACAGGGAACACAGACTCTGGATTATCATGTTTGAGGCAGAAGTTTCTGTGATCTCTTGTGCCTTCTTAATGAGACCTACTCATGGTAGTGAAACCCTTTAGGCAGGATGGTGCATTAATGATTTTAGTGTAAATATCACATATTGTTTCATGGCTTGATTTGAAGCTCTGCTAGAGGTATTAAGCCGGGGTGGGATGGCTGGCGGTGGATGCTGGCGATGATGAAGCTTTTCTCTTGTTGTTGCTTGTGTGACTGCAGCTTGGGTTATTGTGTCTGGTGCTTCTCATCTTGCAGCTCTTTTTGCAGTTTGTACACAGTTATTTGGGGATAAGAGGTGTGGGAAAGACAGCTTGGCCCAAGGATTTTCCTCCTGTCCCAAGATCCCCTGCCCTTCCAACAAACTTCACAAATGTGCTGTGATTGTGCAGGACATTTTAGGAAGGCATCCTTGCCCCAGCCCAGAGGAGCCTCTGAGAAGAGCTGCTGTAGCCTGTGACTGACCATCGCTGCAGGTGCTGTGCTGGTCACACTGCTGTGGCTTTCCTGTCCACCCAGGAATGGGATGAGTGAAATGGCTAAAGACTGAGAGGGTCTGATACTGCTTAGTTTGGATGAGGAGAGTTTAATAGCAAGTGTAGCAGCAAGCATAGGCCTGCAGTACCGAAAGTCTCATTATTTTATTTCAGTGGGGAGTTGAGTTGGGCTAATACTATGATGGAAATCCTTCCTTTGGCTTTGCTGAGCATTAGATTGTCTAGTATGGTGCTCCATGCTGTGCTTATCCCTGTCTAGAATCCATAAAAGAGCTTTAGACGCTCAGCTCAACTCAGAGCTAAGACAACATCCAGGGCTGAAGTGAGCTTGTGTCTACTCCCCAATATCTTTTGATGCATAGGACAAAGTGACAGTGCATCTGACAGTGCATGATGTTCTAAGTGCAGCACCAGTAACTCAGCAGTTAAAAAGCAAAATATTTTTTTTCTGGCAGAAGTTTATAGGTGAGAAGAATTTCCTCTATGCTGAAGAACTTAAGGATACTGTTGCGTGATGCTGCAGCTCCCTTTAGTGTTGCGTGTGCTGGGCAAATTAGAGTCCTGAATCCAGCCCAAGATCCTTGTGCTGCTGTGTTCAAAGTCTAGTTCTGGGTCCATTAGTCCAGATCTCCAAGCTAAGCTGAATTTGGTATGCCAAATCTCAAACCAGCAGCTGCATTGGGAAAGGAGTCCTAGCAGGGCGGGTGTTTTGCTGCAGTGTGGTTGGGGAGCAGCTCTCATGCTCAGGAGCTTCTGGCTCCATCTCTGTGCTAATTTTGGCTCACTCTGCAGGGAGGAAAGTAATTTAGGGACATGGCTTACTAAGCCAGGTCCTTGAGCCTTGGATGGATGCTTTTAGGCTGATATTGAAAGGTCGGGAAAGGACCATGTCCCCTCTGTCAGAAATGAATTTCAGCAATGAAACCCTATTCCAAACAAAAACCTGCCTTGGGAGAGAAGAGGTGTAAAATCAGGCACTTGCATCATCCCCCTGGCAGTGGAGCTGGAGCGGGTCTGGTGGCTGAGAGCACTGCTGCCACATGCTCCTCCAGCTGCCATCGCATCAGGATGCTGGTGGGAAACTGTTCCGTCCGGGGAGCCACTCTGGCATGGGAATGGCCCTTCTTGCTGCTGCTGTCTCCCAGAGGTGCCAGTCAATGCCCAGCCTGAGGTGTGCAGTGCAGCTCTGAAAGTACTGCTGGCTTCAAGGCAGTCCAGGGCCCCAGGGACCAGAGTGGGATCAGGGACCTCAACACCTCCAGCATCCCTCTGGCTCATCCCTGGAGCTCCATGTGTCATTTATTGGCCAGGTGTTGCACCCAGGGTGCTGTGGGGGAGAGTTTTCCAAGCACTGGGAAGGTGTAGACTGAGCCCTGCAATGGGTTTAGTGAGATTTGGGTAGTGAGGGACACAAGCCCATAAGGTATTTTAGAAAACATGAAAAGTGAGGGGTGGAAGGAGAACGCTGTTGCTGAGCCCTTGTGAGATTCTGACTTTTTCCTGATGAAGTATGAGGTTTCCCTGGCACGCATACACAATTAATCCTCCTTGCCTAATGGAAAAAGCACAGCTAAGTGTCTTGCTTTGCTTGCAGTTGAAGGAGCTGGACTTGGACTGGGTAACTGAACTGTTGTCTTTGAAAAATCTTTCTCTCCTTGGGTAGAAGTGTTTAGAGAAGTGAAATGATGACCTCATGCTTTCATGCCTTTATTTTTTTTTTTAATCATTTCTATTTCAGCGGATGTTTGTTACTGCTCCTATGAACCAAAAACAAGGTCCAGATGGGATAATTTTTTGATGCCAAATTGGGTTTTGGTCACTGAACTTGCATTTGAATAACAATTTATTTTTTTTTCCCCTTTTTCAGCCTGATGGCACCAGCAAGGAGTGTGTCTTCATTGAAAAAGTCCTGGAAAACAACTACACGGCACTGATGTCAGCAAAATATTCAGGCTGGTATGTTGGATTCACCAAAAAAGGGAGGCCACGAAAAGGGCCCAAGACCCGGGAAAACCAGCAAGATGTACATTTTATGAAGCGGTACCCAAAGGGGCAAGTGGAGATACAGAAACCTTTCAAGTACACAACAGTCACCAAGAGGACTAAAAGAATACGACCCACCAACCCCAGTTAAAAATAGACAAAAATGGTGTCATAATAATAACCCACAGGAGAAAAAAAAAAAAACACAAAAAAAACCACAAAAAAAA
>JAOEGS010008676.1:73350-102211 GCA_025447755.1 Corythornis vintsioides | reverse complement strand
TTAATATACTATTATATAATATTATAGTATATATATATATACACTATACTATATATATACTATACTATATATATACTATACTATACTATACCATTATAATTCAAAGATTTACAACCAGGAAGGGGGTTGATTACCTGCTATTCCTGTCTTTCAGATAACCAAATCTAACACATCAGCATAAAATACATTTTGCTGGTCTTGACCAATCTTGCAATTTTATTTTTGTTTTTCAGTGAAAATTTCAGAGTTTGTCCTGGTATTTTTGTTATTTGTCTGTTTTCTTGCTCAGAGATACGTGAAAGGACCTTTGTAATTCTTGCATCAAGTATTCAGTTGACTTTGTGTTCCTAAGATGGTACCAGAGAACAGAGGAGAGAGGGGACAGGTGCCCAGCAGGCTGCTAAGCAGCACAGCAATCATGGAAGCAGCCCAAGGAGGTGCTGGTGTGGGTAGGCAGGTCAGGTGAAGGCTGTAATGGGAGAATGGATGGATGTGGTAGGAGGTGACCAAGGGATCAGCAAGGAGACAGAGAGGGCAGGATGGGAGAGCTGGGGAGGACAGGATAATGATGTTACAGGATCAGAGAGCTCAGCTGAAAACTAGCTTGGCATGTAGGTGTGAGAGAAGGTTCAGGGAGGTCAATGTACTCTTGTTGGAAGAAGTGGTGATGCACTGCAGGGGAGGAGTACCCAGGGCTGCAGGAGCCAGGGAGGCCACTCTTAGGTGGCCTCAGAAGCAGTTACTACACTGGTGAGCTTAATTGCTGAACTATTTCAGCAAATTAATTACATAAATATTGTGACTTCCTCATTTAACAAATGGAAAATTAAAGAGGCTTAAATTGCAAGCAAACAGCAATTAAACCTCCTACATCTACACAAGTCTATATGCACCTGGATACCAAATCACTGTTACCCAGAGCCAGGACAGTTTGCTTCAGTGGTAGCAGCTGAGGGGTAGAAAAAGAATGATGAGCTGCCACACTAGTGAGAAAACCAGTAGGTGCTGCATTGCTTTTAGGGGACACGCTATCAACTAAAACATAAATATTTTAATTGAGTTATTTTCCATAAATCTTTCTAATGTATATGCATGCAAGAGAGTACTAGAAACCAGAGTTAAATCGTGCAGTACATAAACATGCATACATGCATATTCTTTTGGGAGATAAATTTGATGTAGAAGTGACTCGTTAAGCCTCTGTGGTTTTTAATTAGAGCAAAAAGTAAGAAGGCTGGATGCAATACACAATACAGAAGTGCACAGAAAAGGGTCAGGCAGGGTGTCAGCCTTGAAATTCAGATTAAGGCAATTACTCAAACCAAAGGCATAAGAAAAGAAAGCCAGATGTAGTGAGCACTCGAACAAATGCCCTCTTCAGAGGAGAGCAAGCAGAGTGAAGAGCTGCCATTCACCCCGAATGGGATGCCCTAAGGCTGAAATATAACAGCTGGGGAATGGCTGCAAAATTTCGTCTGAAGTGCAGATCAGCTTGATGTGCTGCTGTGCATGGCGTGTGGAAATGGCTTCAGCGCTTCCCGAGAGAGTTAAGGGACGAGGCAGGTTCTCCTCTCGGCAGAGGCTTTGTCCATGCCAGAGTCCAAGCACGCTGACACCCAGCCGCAGAAATGCAGTGCGAACTCCAAAGATACATTGATTTTATGTCTCATGACAAACTCCTTCTCACCTTGCCATCTGATAACCTCCATCTATTTTACAGACGTCAGCTGCTTATTTCTCTTTCTCAGCTCCTGTAATCTTTTTCCCTTCGTTAAGAGGGTTTCTACTTCTCTTGGGTGCCAAACTCTCCTTCCCTTCAAGTACCTAATTGATTAACATATTTAGGTTAACCTGAGGGCATCGTTTCTAACCGGTGGTCACAGCTTGACTCCTTCTGAATCTTTGTGGGTACTGCATACAAAGTAGTGTGCGTGCTTAAAGGGTGTCAGCTACGGACTGCGCCTTGTAAAATGCAATGGCTGCATCTTTCCTTCATAAAAGATAATTTCCTGGGGAAACCCACCAAGATTTTAACCCGAATGCAGAAGGAGAAAAAGTAACGATTAATATGTCAAAGTCATATACTTTCCAGCCTGCACAGAATCTCCCGTGGGGCAGTTCTCTTGACACAAAATGCCTCATTACCCTTGTAAAGCAAAGGGACAGTTTAAAGCTTGTGAGAGGCTACAGGCTGAGGCTGGAGCCCTGGTGTAAACTTTCAGCAGTAGTGGGGTGGGAAGAACCAGCCCCTGAGTATTCCCAGAGAAATGGGTCTGGTCCTGATCCCTGGGGATGGAGCTCTCAGGTCACCAGGGAGAAATTTCTCAGAATGTTTCTACATTTGGCTTCTGATTCCGATCAGGACTTTGCTGGTTGAACCTGAGATCTATCAATAGGTAGTTAAATGGATACTGAGAATCTTTCTTGGTCACATCTTCATAGCTTAGGTGCATCACTCCTCGTCTTCTGGAGAGTTTCACTCCAGGGCTGTTACACTCCTCCAGACGGGATTTCTCTGTAAATGCAGCTGGACATCTGAGGAACCTGTACAGCCTCGGCTGTTGTCCTGATGAGCTTTCCATGACTCTGTGCCACCGTTGTGAGACGCTGGACCTTGTCACCAGGACACTGTAAGCCTGGATTCCCAAAAGTTCCAGGATGAACCCCCACAGTGTGCTCAGAAAATGACTTTCAGTGCAAACATCAGCAGTCACGGGTTAGCTGCGACTCTCTTCAATGTGAGGGTTTTCAACTCGTCCTCTTCCTTTTGTTCTCTCCGAGCCTCGGGGTTTTTTAGTGCAGATCGGCTACATTTGTTCCTTTTGTTTACTCAACTGTGTAATACCCTCAAAGAGTTTCCTTCTCGGAACCACAGGCAGAAAAAGTCCTCGTGTGACTGCTGGAGTGAGCAGAGCTCTTGGCCTGCACTGAATCAAGGGAAAGTCAAACACATTTTCTTAATGCAAATATGAGATTACGTGGGGTTTAGCAAGACAGAAATATTCCCACCACTAACAAAGCCTCCGAGTGCTGAGCTGATGGCAGCACGGATCCCAAGTTGTGACATGAATATGCATGCCTGTTTGCTTCCAGAAAGTTGTATTATGTGAACTGTGCAGGGAGAGAGATGGAGAGTGGGCAGATAACCCAGTTATTGGGCAGAAATCTGGAAAAAAAAATGCTAAGGTCAGTTTTGGTTTTGTTTTTTTTTCCAGGCTGCCTTACCCTTTTGCTCCACGTCCAGCTGACAGCCAACTGGCCAGACCAAAAGGAGCACTGCCAGTTTGAGGCCTGTTTTCTAGGGAAGTTTTAGCAAAATCAGAAACAGGTTAGTGGAGTGATCTGTTCAGTGTTTAAATTTTTTTTTTTTTTTTTTTTTTTTTTACTTAGAAAGAGTTGTAATTCACCCTACAGCTTTTGAGAGAAAGGCCAGGGAGTTCAAGCTGTGGTATGTGTGCTCTAAATAGCAAGGAAACCAAACCTGATAAGCAAACATAGGTGAGCCTGAATCAAAAACCCCAGATCAAAAAACACTTTGGGGGAAGTTCAGAAGGCTGTTCTGGGGATAGAGATGTAGATCTTGCAGGTGTTTTTTCTTTTTCTGATAAACTGAACCAAATCCTTCTATCTAAAGGTCTCACATCTTTCAAGTGCCCTAAGCCTGGTGCAGATCTGAATCCCATGGTGGGAGCTGGGCTGCATCCAAAGCCACATGAATGCAATGCTCATGTACAAAGGCCTCATTTATCTGTGCTGCCTTAACTTGGGGCTGTGTCCTATGTAAACCACAGGACACAAGAATATGAAAAGGTGCAGATTTGCACTTTGAGCCTGAGCTCATACAGTGAACCATGAGTTTTAAGACTGATTTCCCATTAAACTTTTAAACAAGGTAGGACTTACATCACTGGCTTGAGGGTGATGGGGAGAGAAGCTGTGAAAAATGTGTTGCAGCTACAGAATCCCCAAGTTGAGATCCAAACACGTGGCTCTGACTTATTCCATGAAACACAGAGTGCTGATCCACAGTCCACAGAAGTTTCACAAACACTGATGTCTTCACACTTGGAGCAGACAGTAAAGACCTTCATGGATTTGGAAGGAAGAATGCAAGGTTCAGGAAGGAGGAATTAAAATGAGCTGCTATGAAGCCAGTCAGAGCAGACGTGGTTTGAGCTACAGCAGTTGTTGAAGCATCTTGATCAACCTTTTCCTTACACATACAGGGTGTCCTGAATACTTGAAACAAAGCTTTTTTAGAAACATCCAATTTTGTTAAAGGAAGAGGTTCCAGTGGACAAGTTTGTTCTTCTTAGTTTTCTCAGAAAAGAACATTTTTTCTCAACAAAAAATAGCAGGAAAAAATCTTTTACATTTTCAGCGATCTCGAAAAAAAAAATAAAAAAAAAAACCCTAGGTATTTTTGAGAGACACTGGCACTTTTACTGTCATCTCAACTTCTTTTTAACTTTTCATGAAAAATTGGGGCTTGATGGGTGATTTCAGCTGAAGGCCCTGTCAAGCACAAGAGCAGCAAAAAAATTACCAGTGTCAAGTGCAGAAAGAAAAAAAAAAATGACAGCAGCATGTCCAGCAATTACCTGCAATCACTTTTCTCTCTGTCTTTCTGTCTTTCTCTCTGGTAGCCAGGCCATGCTTTATTAATCTAATTACAGCTCCCTAACCTCCTCAGGTTGCTGCCACATCTGTGCCTGAGAAGGGCGAAGGGAGTGGCGTGGCAGAGAGATTGCTCCAGCTCTTCATTTTAGTGATTCAAAGCATGGCATCTTATTAAATAACATCTTAATTGCCAGTGGCTCCAGTGCTTTTGCAGATCAGAGGTTAATTTTGATTTTCTCTCCCTTGCAGCAGAGCAGCAGTTCTCCAGCAAAGCGTGTCTCCTTTCAGTCACCAGGCGGTTGGTGAACCTGGCTGGAGGGAGATGGGGTCTCAGAGGTTTGCAGAATGGCTCCTCTGGTTTTCATTTCAGTGGCCTGGTAATTAAAAAAACTTTACTCCCACACATGTTGTTAATTTTCATTAAAAACAGACAAGGGTAATCAATCCTCAAGCTTGCTTCTGGGGACTTTTACAAACTGCCCAAACCAAACTGCAGCTTTTCTGAGCACTGGAGGAGCTGAGAGTCCTCCCAAGAAGATACAGAGCCATCCTGAGTCCACTGAACAGCAGTCAGTCTTTTAGTAAGAACAGTAAAAATCACTCTCTTCACTCTCTCTTCTTCAACCTAAACAACTGATGTCGTGTCATCCATCAGGATGTTGGAAATTATATAAGCCCATCATTTACCATCAGTAAAAACAGATTGAGCCTGGCTATGCAGCCTGAATTTAGTTCAATATTTAATGATTCATGCGTTGCATTTTATTTCATCTGCAGTAGTTTTCTGCCTCCTTATTTATTACAATCAACTTTATTCCCAGTAGTAGCACCTTGCAGTCAGGCTGTATTCCCAGCTGCTTTGAAAGGTTAAAACAGCCAGCTACAGAGCTAGGAAGAAGTGAGCAGAGAAAATGAGAGGATGAAGGAAAGACAAGATGGATGGAGAGTCCAGGAGTGGCAGAAGCTGTGTTTGTCTATCTGTTCTAGATAATGGAGCAGAGGATTTTTCAAGGTGCTTTTTGATCCTATTTGTGGTTGTTCTGCTTTCTATATTCAACTAGGATGTGAAAGTCTCATAACCTTTGTGACATTTCCCTTACTCCACCTGTGCAGGTGAAGCAGGACTATTGACTCTGCTGTATGATGGGGAACTCTTTACTGCCCCAGCTACCTCATCTGGCAATCTGGCTTTTTCACAGCTACTGGGAAAAGTTAGATGCTTCCAGTGAGTCAATCAGATTTTAGGTGGGGACAGAGCCATGGAGAGAGAGGTCAGAGATTTGCTAAAAGTTTAGATGCCTAACTCCAAAGTGCAGTTCCTCATCACCTGATGTGCAGCCCCTGAGCTTGGAGTGACCTCCAAAGGAGCCTGTTGAGGCAGAAAGCTCTGCCAGGTGGTACAGAAACACACTGCATGCACAACTAGGCTAGCCAGCTACTTCTGATGGAGCAGGTCAGATACCTGGGGTGCAGAGCAGAAGGTATAACCAAGGCAATCCAAAGTCAGAACACAGAAAGAGCTGGGGGATGCATTGGGCCAGAAATCAAAGAGAGACAACCACCAGTGTCTGGGCTGAGATGAGAACAAGAAAACGAGCCACAGACATAGCTGGTGTTACCAACAGAAATGTATCAGTGACAAAACCAGGCCAGGGAGGCTGAGAAAAACAAATGCTTTAGGACACATGAAATTAATTTTGTTTCAAAAGAGATACACAGTGTGATGATATAAAATCCCCTTATTTGCTGTGGTTACAGTGAAATAGGCTGTTGTTGCCACCTCCTGAAGAGGGCTGATTGTCTTGGCTTCTCCAGTTACACTCTAACTGCTTTCTTTTTTTCTTAAGGAACAACTTTGAAAGTAGGTTAATATTAATATGCTTGTTAGCTAATTGATTATAGCCAAATATTTTGGACTTGTGGGTAAGGCTGAGTTTTTTAAAAGTCCAGCTGAAATGGAACTTTTTCCCTTTTAGGTATTTCTGTCAGTCATGGAAAACTTTTACATCCTGACTGTCAAATGTCACTTGAAATTTTGATACTATTTTCATGCTCTTTTATCCAACTCTTCTCATACTCTTTATTGAAGAGGAGACAGGTGAGGTTCCTGGCAGGCACAGCCAAGTTATAAAGGTATCTATATCTGTGGATGTGGATGAAAGGAGGCAGGAGGTAAAGCTGAAGCTAAGCATCTTACAGTGTAATTCCTTACTAAATACTGTGTTTCTTTAGGAAAGGGAGTGAGAGGATCTGTTCATAACATCTACTGCCAAGGTAGAGGAGCCATTTCAATCCCTATGGAAGGCAGGAGCAGGATTAGGCTGAGGTGGCAGTGAAGGAGATACTTAAAGAAGCACTTAAGAGTGGTGGCAGGGGAGCAGGTTGGAGCTGTGAAAGTGCCTTGGTGAAGTGACAGTTAGTGAGGGTGACAGGGCCACATGCAGGGGGAGCTGCTCCCAGCACCCACAGCCTCATAACCCCCTGGTGCCCTGCACTGGCACGCTGACAGTCGTGCAATGCAGGTGTTTGCTGGGAGGTGGGGTGGCTGCCCAAGCCTGAGCTCACAGCAGCAGCACTGCTCTGCTGGCTTCAGCAGAATCACCCTGGCCTCTGGCAGTGGAAAATTCTTCCCTGGATCCCTTGCACTGAAATCCAAGCTCTAATTTGGAGCCTGACCTGTCATACTTTGTTTTATTGTAACATTAAATAGCCTACTAAAAGAGCATAATCAATGGTAATTACTGAGTTGCTTTACACACTCTGGCATAGGGATACATTGCTGATCCAACATTATGTGCCCAGGTAATGCCAAAGGGTTAGCACATTTAGCTTCTGTTACTGCATATTGTCAAGGTGGTGCTGGGTTGTTTTTTTTTTCTCCCTGTAATATGGCTTCACTCATTATAGTAAAGTAGCATTGTCAGAGGCATGAAAGAGACCTTTTAAAGAAAAAAGGCTGTTGTGTTATTCAGGACCAGATTAAGACCAAGGTGCAGTATAAAAAACAGGAGAAGAGACATAATTACAGTACAATGGGATGCAGCAGCCAGTATTGAGGGGAAAAGAGAGAGTGATGGGTTCAGAGCATTATTTGCCTCAGATTGCAAGAAAGGGTTCTATCTTTTGTATCCTCATAATACTAATTTTAATCCCATTTTAGTCATTAGTCTGTGCTGCATCGATCTTAGGGATATTCAGAGCAGGTAAAAGGAGGCAGAGAGAGGCAGCAGCATCTAGAGCTGCCATGTTCTGACTCTCTGAAACTATTGCTGCAGTTCCTGACACCTCCCATGAAACAGAGGAACTCCTCAGAAGTGACTGAAATATTTAGTACAGTTACTAAGGCAACACGCTAGTCAAATTTAGTTAATGTCCATGTCTTGTTAACAATTTAAACCATTTATCAACCTGAAATATTAAGAAAAGAGACCCAAAATTTCTGTGTCTTCCCATGTCTCAAATTGTTCCTCTTTTCATGTACAAACCTGCAAAAGATGGTATTATTTTTCTGATATGGAGGGAGAATCTAGGCTGAAATTGTGATGGTTGTCATGCTTAGGCCTTACAAGAAATGCTTGACTGCAGAGGGAGCAAAAGAAGACCAGAGTTTAGGGATGGTGTAAACTGGGGAGGAGAATATGGAATGTGGAGCTGCTGGAGCTCCACAGACATGGAAACTAAATAGGTAGGATCCCTCTGCTTGACCTCCCCAGGCAGCTGGTGCACCACTGTCTTTTGACAAAGAGGTGGGATAGACTGGAAGTCACCTTTCCCCACACATTGGACAGCAGGTATTAACACTCACACAGTCATTCTGTGTCATTTAGATGATGTGCAGTGATTTGTTATCTGCAAACCCACCTTTTAGTTTTTCCCTGGGACCTGTCAATGATAAATGTGAAATGAATTGTGGTGGAAAACTAAATAAAAGCTTCCAGTGGTCTGGTCAAATCATTAGTCCTGGGTATATAGGCTGGCACAAAAAAAAAGAGAAAGTATCCCATGTTTGAATAGTAATTGCTTTTCAAAAGCCTTTGATCTGCTCAGTGCCTTGAAAGTGGAAAATAAGAGAAATCAAGCACAAGTAAATACTTTCAAATAGATCACATATCATAAAGAATTTGACCACTTCAACTGATAAATGTGAGTAGGTATAAGCCATTGATTTTATCTGTGCTCCCAACCAGAGTGATTTTCACTTCAGTGTTATACATTGCAGTCAGGCTTCCAGAATCCTTAATGAGTAACAGACAGTTTGATTTGGAGAAGAAATGGGGCAGATCTCTGGTGCCCATGTGCTCCTTGTCCTCCTGGACACTCTTGTGGGAGTGTCCCTGGATGTGTGTGTGATATTCACACACATTTGCAAGAGAGAGGGGTTTTTTCTTTCCCCTTTTTTTTTTTTTTTTTTGATTGAAGGCATTGCCAGAGGGAAGGAGAAAGGCTGTGTGGGAAAATATGTTCTGCAATGGAGGATTAATTAATGTTAGCAAGAAGGTTATATTATTTAGATTAGGACAATTTGCACTGTCTTAAGGGAATTGAAAAGAAATACACATCTTTTTAAAACCCAGAAAAACCCACCCATAAATCATCATCATCCTCCAACAGAAAGATGGAAGATTGTGTTTTCTCACTTCTAAAAGATCTGTTCAGTTTCAAAAACCAGTGTTGAGAAAGTTCATTCTTGGGAATGTGAGGTTGAAAAACTGTTGCTGTTTGCAGTGAAGAGCAGCTTGTGTATAGAGCTTTACTTCAGAGGATGAACTAATGTTTTGAATCCCAGAGACACAGATGATAATCTGGGATAAATGGGCCCCCTTTTATAACCAGCATTATTTAGAATATGGCATTAGAGGAATGATGCCAGTTTGTCCTGGATGGATTTAGGAACTGCACTGTGCTCTCACTGAGAAAAGATGAAAAAATACCTGCCAGGGACTGAGCAGCCATATGCCAGTGCCTGCTGTACTTTACCCTCTCATCACAGGACACTGCCCCAGCTTTATGGGATCTGCACCACCAGTGTTTTGTGCTCCAGAGGAGTCACTGTGGCCACAGGTGCAGGGCAGACCTTCAAAGGCTTCATTACACCTTTCATCAGCAGAATTACAATGAGTAGTGGCTGCTTTCTTGATTAAGTCAGAGCAGCCTTTGGGGTCCTGCACAGCATCATGGCACAGAGCTGTATGCCACACACTGGCACCTGCTCTTTGTGGGGCCAGCCTAAGCTGGGTCTTTGTATTTCACAGTGCTCTCATGAAAGAAAGGGAAAAAAAAAAGGGAAAAACCCCACAAACCATCAACCCATCAAAGAACATGTAAGGTGAAAATCAAACCCTAACAAAGTGCTTCAGTGGTGCCATGTGGCACGAGTGAAGCCTTCTGAATTTTTCTGCAAGAGCAGGTCTTTTCTCATGAACTCTACAATACAGGAGAGGGGAAAAACACACCCAAAGCATTTATGTGATGCATAAACTAATAGCCTGATGTGTCTAAATGAACACTGTCACCAGGACTTCAAGGTAAAGAGCATTTTACCAATCTGAACTTTAGTCTGGAGTGAAGAACTGTTACTAGTGACCTCTAAACTAGAATGATCCTAACCACCAAACAGAAAATTTAAACAAACTATTTGTCTTGGTGTTTACTCTGGGGGAAATCAGGAGATTCCCACATAGTGAATGAATCTGGAAAAAAAAAATGTCTAAAATGGAAGTGTCAGTGGAAGAGAAAGTTATATATATCATAGCCCACTGAAGAAGTCAAGGCACGTGTCGAAAAGGATGCCTTAGGCTGCTAAAATATAATTGGATATTCAGGATGTTCTGGGAAGGGAAAACAAAGTTACTGGAGTAAAAAAGAATTGCTGCAAATAATAACATTTGGGTAAAGCATAAAGTCATTATGAGACAAGATAGAAAATCCTATAAATTAATACCTGGTTACTAAAAGTTACCACTTTGCAACCATCACCTTTAAAAGTGCCCACAACACAATGCAGAAGAGTGAAAGATACCATGGAACTGGAGCTGATCAAGGTGTTCATCAATGATCTGGGAAAAGCAGGGAGTAGTGAAGTGACAGAGCTGCATTAACATGAACTTATTTAGATTTGACAATCCTGAAGTTGATGGTGCAGATAAATAGCTGTGGATGGATGAAACAGAGAAGCTGAGGAATAAAATGCTAAATTAAATTCAGTGTTGCTAGGTGCAAAGTAATGCACACCAGGAGAAATAACTCCAGCTATCTATGTGGTATAGGCTCTAAATGAGCCATTGCAGATTTCCCTGAAAACACTACCCCTGTGCTTGGCAGGGGTCAAAAACATCAGTCAAATCCCAGGACAGAAATGTCAGTTAAATCACAGAAACAAAAATGTCATGGAGTTCTGTGGATGTCCCTGAAATACAACCTCAGGATGGGCAGGAAAAGGACATCAGCAAGGGCTGTCCTGTCCCAGGACCTGGTCGATGTAGTTGAGGATTGTGGCCCCTACCATTTACTGCTGACCCCTAACAGCACCAGAAGGCTGGGGCACAGTCCTCTTTTGCCCACTCTGGTGGCAAGGTTTGCTCCTTCCCACGTTTCCAGCTGCTTTACTTGCCCAGCAAATGTCTGTTCTTTAGCTCTGGTAAGCTCTTGACTTTGTAATATTGGGATTATCCAGCCAGCTGCATTATAGACTATTAGGCCCAAGCTACTTCTCACTTGCTGTAGTTCTGTTTTAATAAATATTCATAGCTTCATTATAGGCTCTGGTTTCTCAACCTACGTACTAAGGGATTATTTGGGGGTTTTGCTTTAATGATGCACAAAAACTGTAATAGTCCTTTCAGAGCCTTATGCAACAATATGTTTTGCTTCTTCTCAAAGCTAAATAACTCTTGTTTTGAATGATTTAGTAGCAAACTCACTTAGTTGCTGTGCTGTGGTTCAATGGTCTGCAAAATTTTCTTTTTAGAAATACAAACCCATTATGTAAATACTAAAGAGTATCTTCAGGAAAACTAACTTCAATTTGTTTTTGTCCTTTTTTGTTTATTTGTTTCAAACTTTGTAAGCTTGAGATCACTCACACAACCATTTTTTCCCCCTTTAAAGTATGCAAAATAAAATAGCTTTCTGACTAAAAGCATTTATATAAGTCTTAGCCCAGAAGCAATGTTCCAACTGAGTTTTATGCCTCTTGAAAATTGAGGATAGATGAAGAGGCACTTGCAGAGCACATCCCTGAGAAAGGATGTTTATTTAGTTAGGAACCCTAGTTTCAAAACCTGGCCAACCTCTACTATTTGCTCCCTTCCAGCTTCTTGCTCTGAGTTTCCCACTTTTTAAGAGCTCCTTTGCAGAGTGGACTGGTAGAACTGCCCCAAAATGCTACCACCTGCAGAAGACAGGGGTCTACATTTAGTATTACTTCAAAGCTGTGAGAATGATTTTTTCTTCCACACAGGGATCCTGATTCTTTCTAGAGGGTTGATCTACTTCTGGGATAGTTCTTGCTATGCTATTTCTAATGCCAGAAAAAAAAATAAAATCTCATAAAGGATCTGAGCTTAAAGTTTATAAGTTTAAAGACTATAAAAGCTTATATTGAATGAATTCTAAGACAATAATTCCATCACAAGGAGGACTCTGCTTAGAGGAAGGTTTTGACATTAAAGACATGAAAAGAGTAAGTATTTTCTAGCATGTGCTAAGTCCAGGACTTATATTTCCAGAAAACAAAGCCCTAAATGCCAACAAAACTTTGTGTAAACATTTGGGGTGAGATTGAGAAGCTAACTGAAGCCATTTGTCACCCAGTGATGTTTATTGAGCCATTAAGTCTATGTTATGAAGAGAAGGGTGATTAGCAGAGCGGGTGCCATGCTGCTAAAAAGAAAATGTGTGAGAGGTGGCAATGGCTGGGGAGCAAAGTCACATTTTCATTTATTTTTCCTGTTCTAAACAGCACAAAAAATGAAGTCTTTAATTAATTGTTTGCTGTGCATTTAACAACTTTCTCTTAGTTCATTTGCTTAAGTGCAGCAGCAATCAGGAACACATTAGCTAATGTCACAGCTCAGCAAGGCAGGAGTCTAGAGGCAGGTGCTGGGGTCAGTATGTGCAGGATCCAGGGACCATCAGTCTCCTCTGACTTCAGCTTGTCTGCAGGAGCTTAGCAGAGTCACAGTGGCACAGCTGGAATCAGAAGCCATTTCCAGCTGGAGATCTGAGAGGGTTTCTGGGGAGATCAAGCTGCAAAAGGTCTGTAGTCAAAGAAGCAGATAGTGATGACTGACACATGGCACTGCCTTTCTCTGAGTCTCTATTAACTCTGCTGTGTGCTTCATCCCCTGCCAAGAAGGATGCTAGAGAAATGATGGCACTGAGCAGGAGCCATGGAGACTTGAATTCATTTGCTTCTCCCCAGACTCCCTTGAACAAATCATTCATGGCAAGGTTTGAAAAGCAACGTGAAGGTATGGTTTCAGATTTTCAAAGGAAAACTTAAAAGAAGTCATTGGATTATTCTAGTTTGGCTTGATTTGGACCAAGGTTCACAGTCTCCCACTGTTTTCAGGTGAATAACATGAGATGTCAAAACTCGGGTCTGCCAGATGAATTGCAAATGTAAAATTACAATAAAACAGGATGAAACCTTTAATAGGGGACCATGAAACATTATTCGTCAGATTTTTCTCTAAGATATTATGTTGTTTTCTTTTGCTTTCATCAGAATAATGGGGAAGATTTTGGATTTCTTAGACAACACCTACAACACCAGACACATCTCCCCACACAGGCCAGCTGGGGGAGAAACTCACACCTGCCCAAAGCTTTACTCCTGTGATACAGATCATGAGCTATGGTGAAAATTTAAGCTCCTGTTTAAGAACAAGGAGACATGACTGAGTAACAAGGAATTACCATATTAGCACCCATCAGCTGAACAACAGTAACCAGACACATAAATACTTCTAGTTCATTGTGAATATGAGGTAAAGTGCCTTGGCTTGAACCACCTTAGTAGGGCCATACATCACATTTACTGTATGCTGGAAGAAGTCAGTATAGTAACACCAGGATGTAGTTAGCAAGCTGTATTTTCATCCAGCTGTCTCTGTCATGAAACTTCATGCCCAATGCCAATTCATTCTGACATTTGATAGCTTTCCATTTAGCTACTAGCTTGTCCTTGGTTTGGCTTAAAGTAACCAAAAGCAGTAACCCCGAGTCTGTGACTAAAAATCAGTGGGAAGAGACCCAGGAAAAGGGTCCTGGATTAACTATTGAGACATAGGAGCTAAATGATAGAGCTTACTGCATTTCAATACATAAAACAGACCTCACACACAGATATTGAATTTTACTTATTTTTTTTCCTCTCCCTCCTGGGTAGCCTAGTCCTCAGGTAAAATATATGAGCTGGGCTCTGGTTTATCCTTTCAGATGTGAGTCTATGTGAAGCCAAGGAATCCAAGGAAGATCTCTGATAAGACTGTAGAGTCCCATTCCTGATTCACTCCAATGTTTAAATCACTGTGATCCCAGCTCAGGCATCCTCCTGCTCTCTGGGAGCATCCAGGGGTTCAGAAGATCATCAGAAATTACCTTCCTTGTGTTCTGGCTGGCTAGAACCTGTGTTTATGGCAACACTCAGGGTAGCAAACTAACAACAAGGACAGCATTTTCACAGTGAAGTTTAGAGCCTCTGTCAAAAAGAATGGACCATAATATGCCAAACAGCCTATTGGTTCACAGGGTTGGCAGTAAAAATGCTTTCCAGTGTCCTGTGTACATCAAACCTATACACTAATATCCTTGTAAAAAAGAAACATTTTATACTGAACATTCATAAAGCAGCTGAATTAAGGCCTTTCCCAGCACCCTTGGAGGCCAGTGGAAAAAATCCCTGATAGCACTGAGCTCTGAATCTTCAGCTGTGTCCCATGATATCTTGACACTCCACAGTGCTTGATCCCAGAGACAGATGCAGTTTTCACTAATGGTAACAATCATTTTTCTGTTGCCTCAAAGGTGCCAGGCCATAAAAACAAACAGCTTGCACCAAAGCTGTAACATAGTTTAAAGTGAAGGGATGTGTTTCAATTATAGCACACGGGTGTGTTACCTACTGCTGCAAGAGGAGGCTGTGGGAAAAGACTTCCAGCTTCCTTCCCTATCTGTGCCTCAGTGTCTTTTCACAGCTCAGAGGACACCAGTTTATCTTTTTACACCAGGTCATGAAAGGTTTAATGTTATGAGCCAGGCCTGAGACAGATGAACTTAACAAATACACTGTTTTAATGGTGTTTGTGAAGGATTCCTTCTGAGAAAACCTGTAACTGCTCCCTATGGGCATTTATTTATCTAGATTTTATCGTGGCAAAGCTTATGATGAACTAACTGTGGCCTGCTCTATCTCCTTGCTTTCTGTTACAGACTAAATATCTTAGAAAGCTGGAGCATTTGTTCTCACAATACAGGGAGCTCAGGGAACTACCAGTAACTGCTGTGTCATGCCAACAACAGATGGATTCTTAATTACCAGGTAAGTGTCAGAGGCTTTGACCAAGCCCACACCCAGTGCAGTGCTGAGATCTTTAGGTCTGATACAGCTGTGTTCAGTATTGAATGAGCTGCCTGATCAAACACTTGGCAGCAGGTCCCCTGGAGTGAAGTGATTTGAGTTGAGTATCTCTGACTGTATCTCTGAGCCTGGCCTTGCTCCTCTTCCCCTTCAAATCTAGTTTAAAGCTCCTTCAATGAGCTACTTTAACTCTTGTGCCAGGACCTTTTCCTCCCTTTTCAACAGGTATCCCTCATCTCTTGCAAGTAGTCCTGGTGTCATGTAAACCAAACCATCATAAAAATAAACCCAAAATCCTACCAGTAAAACCAGTCTTGGAGACAGGTGTTATTTGTTGGCTCTTCTTGTTTCTTACCTTGTCTTTCGCCATAGCCAGAGGGATAAAGGGTGATCCTGATCTCTTTACCAGTTGTCCCTGAAGTCTCCTGTGATTGCCCTTGGACTACTGGTTGTAATTTCAGCACTGTCCATGTGAAAAATCAATAAGGGACAGTAATCTGATGGCCATGCCAGGGTAGAGAGTTTTCTTTGACCTATGTCCCAGGGAGGCAGCAGTCTTCCCTCAGAACTAGGCCTGGTTTGCATAATTGGCTCTTCCATTCACTTCAGATGTCCATCTCCTATGACAACAACCCATCCTTTTTTCTTTGTAGAAGCACTTTCTGAGAACTGTCTGACTGAATTTTGGCAACGCTTCCAAGCTGGGTGAACCATCATCCTCTTCATTGCTTAGATCCTCATAGATGTCCTGCACGGACACCCAGGAAGGTGGGGTAGCTGTGGAGGATGCAAACAGGTCTGCTGCGCTGGGCAGGAACCTGCTGCCATCCCCCAGGTCGTGTCTGGTCTCCCTGTTGGGCCTGTCCCAGGAAGATAGGACATGATTCCAGTAGTTTCTCTCCCCCTCACATTCTCTGATGGTCTTTAACCTACAAATCACCTCCTCCCAGAGCTCTGCACTAAGCAGAGGAGTTCTTCCCCCTGGACACATCTCTGCTGGGGCTCATCCCACTCCCAGCTGCCCCTGGGTGCTGTCTGTTCTCTCTGCAGCCCGTTTAGGGCAGCTGCCTCCGGGTGCAGAGTTTACAGAGGCCATGGCTATGGTGACTTCCACAGCTCCCTCTGTTTGCCCCCCAGGACAGGTTAGAGTAGGGAGATGCTACTGCTGTGGAAACACCCAGGTCTTGTCTGTGTCCACTGCGAGAACCACCAGCCCCTGGCAGGTGGGTCTATCGGCGGGAAAATGGAGGGGAGCCCCCTGTGCACTGAGAGCTGCAGGCCGGCCAACCCCGGAGCTGGGCCCCGGAGACTGACCCAGGTTGAGACAAAGGTCCACAGGCACAGGACAGGATCATCTGCCAACTCTAGGTGTAAGGTGCCTGCTAAGGACTCTGGATAACTCAGGATGCCCCACACTCCACTTGGGAACTGCTGGTCCTACTGCAACTTGTGACCAGAAGTTTTGCCACTCAGACTGCTGGTGAGTCTCATCTTTTAAGGTTGTTCTCTGTGGGCAGACTGGATAAGGAAGGGCAAAAGCGATGACACTGGTCCCCAGTGCAGCGTCAGAGGTTAGGGTTGGGTCAGTGCCAAGGAAAGATCAGGAATTCTAGCCACCAAAATGGTCGTTCCTCAGCGAGTTACACCCCTGAGCTCCGTTGGGTGCTGGCTGCCATTTTGTGGCACGAGCCAGACGACGCCTCTCTGCTCCGAGGGTGGAAACCTCACACGGAGCACAGGCTTCCCGCCCTCAGTGCTGTGTGATCTGAGGAGGGAAATTGGACTGGCCAACTGCAACAACATTACATTTTTATTGTTGTGGTGAGAATATTGCTGGGATGACATAATGCTGGGAAAGAAGGTTAAATCTGACCCCTTCGGTACTGTAAAAAGTTCTTTTTTCCTTTGTCTTTTTTTTTTTTATTATCTGGCTTCGAAACACCCATATGAATTTTATTCAGTGTTTCAGAGAGAACAGGAGCTCTCTGGGGAGGAAAACCCCACCATGCCTGGTGCATATTTCAGACACAGGTGGCAGCTTTATAGCAGAGAGTTTGTGTGTAAAAATATTGAAGAGACAATCAAAACGTCCCATGAACTCAGGCACACTTAAACAAAACCAGATGAAAATCAAAGCAACAATTTCTTGGGAGCGTGAGGGATACTAATGAATATTATAGATCAAAGAGCTAAGGGGATCGTTTCCTTGTGTCTGACAGAGTTTGCCTGCCAGACTTAGTGGCCCCTACTCATGGCAGCTGAGGGAGTACTCCAAAGAAATAGCAGCACGATTTTCAGAGTTCCCAGTACTGATTTGTGCCCACATATAGTAGCTATTGGGAGCTAAATAGTGCCAAATTACAAAACTTTTCCGTTTCATCCAGATTTATCCAATTCTAATGCAGAGCAAATGGTGAAGGCTAAAAATAGCCTGGAAAATTCAATAGCAGCAACTCCTGTGCTATCACAGTGCTGTGTTGGAGATGAAATTATGCTCTGACACTCTGCACTAGATGAGAAGATGGGGCATGACACAGAAGAATTGTTCTCATCCACAAGCACCACATTTTGTACGGAAACAATTTTTTTATGGAAAATTACAAAATTGGTGTTTGGGACATTTAGTTTTGTTTGAGTCACAAAAAAAATATATTTAGGCAAAAGGATTATTCTTCTTGTAAAGGATTTTTGAATGAATATTTTCCCTATACTAGTTATAAATCATTCCAGATAAAAAGAATCAAAATTAGTCTCCCTTTTCCTAAGCCCACACTGCTTTAAATCTTACTAAAGTTCAGAGTCTGAAAGGCAGAAACTGACCAGCCCAGTGTGTACTCATTCTGGGCTCACCTACAAACAGCTTAGGAAGCTACTTACACCAAGAGTTAAAAAATAGTAATTCACTTGGTAGATAGGATAGTGACATCTATCTTCTCTGATAGATGAGAAAGGTCACTTCAGATTTGTGTTTTTGGAGAGGATGGGGAGAGGCCCTGTCATATGTCTCTGTTAGGTTTCACTTTGTCAGAACTTCACCCTCTCCCAACATCTCTGGTTTTGTCTGTTTTTCTGGAAAGGATAATTAGCCTTCAAAGGATAACAACCCCATTACAGAAACAGCAAGCCTTCTTAGAGGAAGCAAGAACAGCTCAAACCCTGCCAGGCAGAGAAGAGCAAATCTCAAGGTTTCTTTCCAGATTTCCCCTCCCACCCTGTGGCATCCTGCTGCTACCTCCAACTTTATCCTCTTTGCCGTTTTCTCAAGAGGTTCAATTGCTTTCATCTTTGCATTTACGGATCTTGCAATGACCTGTCACAACATGAGCTCCCAGCAGCAATAGGAAAGATGCTGATTTAGGCTGGAGGTGGATGAAAGCTCATTCCTTTTATTTTTTTTTTTCAAATCCCATTGAAAAGAAGGAGTAAGAGTTTTCAGGGAGAGAGGTAAGACCTCCTGGACCTTCCCAAAATCCTGCTGTTTGTAGGTGCCCACTGCAGAAAAGTTTATGTGTTTTTTACCAAGCATCTTGCAACATTCTGCTTTATGCATTATAAATGGAAGCAATGCTGCTGTCCTTGACCAAACCTTATGATCAGATATCAGATAAATGTATTTAATTCCCTTGCAACTATGTACAGCTTCAAATGCAGCAATCCCCGAGGTCTGCAAGTCTAGAATCTAATTATGTTGATGTACATGGTCCATGCTTTTCCCATCACCCCTCAGTCTTTCAGGCTCTTAGTAGCCCAGTATTCACACAGCCACACCAAGGTAAATAGAAGCTTATTTATGCCAAGTGGGGGCTTCAAAAATCACTCCAGAATCCCTGTCCTGATTGCACTCACACTGAACAAAAGCCCTTGCACAGCTCCCCAGGAGAGGTGTAGAAATCCCTTTTGCACTTACCTACACTGCAGTGTTACCTTGCAAAGGTGCCTGAGCTTTTGGCACATACTGCCCATCAGGCTGGTTTGTAGCCCAGCAAATGCTAAATTTAGGGTTGCAAAATGCTTCCAAGTGCTTTGTGTTTGAGGCATGGTGCACAGTGACAACAGAGGTAGCAGTGCTGCAGTGAGCACTTTACTCAAGAAAAGGGCAGGGATTTCTTGTCAGGTTGCTCTAAGCAACACTGATCTAGGATGTATAAAAAAGATGCTTGGTTAAAGGGTTTAGAAATTAGGAGCCTGCATGAACACAAACAAAAGAAAAGGTGGTGTTGGTTATGAGCTTCGAAGTGGGTGAAACTCCAGTTCTCCTAACCCCCAGAAGCTGAGCAGGAGGTAGAAAGAAGGGATAACGTCAGATTTTCAGTGCATAAATCAGTGAGAGGCACAAAATCTATAAATGCTTTAATAGAAACAGTTATGATAATGAATTGGTTTGAGAAAGAAAGGTACTATGATCATTTCAAAGCATTAATAGTGAGCTCAGTTTAGTGTATTTTGCTAAAAAATCTGTAAATAAAACTTTGCTGGAATGGAAAATAATAACTTTTTGTCAGGCACTTCAAAATAGGTGATTTAAACATATTTTCTTTTTCTTTTTTTTTTTTTTTAACTGAAAATGCCTTTCATATAGGTGATACATATAGATGTACTCACTCCTTCTGAAAGTTTAGTTTCCAAAGAAAGCAGCATTTCCTTTGAAAGGAAAAAAAAAAATGTTTGCTTAATAGAATTTCCAGCTGTCTTTAAAATACCAAAAAGCTTAAGGAGATGAACATCACAGCAGTGTTGCTAGAGGTGAAATGCAAGAGTGGAGGTAATGTGCATAAAAGGGTTATCCTGCCTGGTCTGTCACAACTACTTACTGCAAGTCCCCTGAGAAGTGCTGTGAATTAATCTCTGGATAAGTGTGGAAACGTCGATAAAACCACACAGAGCACAGGCTCCATTCTGGGTGCCTGGGCTTCAGCTCTGGCACTCTAGACTTTGCAGGATTTATGTTCATTTCCATCAAACTGCTTCTGAATTCTTCACCACTCTACCTGGAGTCATTTGGCCTGAAGAGAAGCCTCTGAAGAGATGGCTGCTCAATTCCTGCCTTCTCCAAAGGCAGCTGGAACTACTGAGAGGGTTTCTGTTGACTTGAGGGGGCTCTGGAGCTGGCACTAGAGGGGCGGCACATTGGAGATGGTGCTGTTAGAAAGAGTGGTGGAAGAAAAAAAGCCAGTTTGCAGGAAGTATTCAGGATGGGAGGTGATTTCATTGGGTAACCAAGTTATGAGGCAGCAACGGAGAGGTCTTGCTGAAGTGTAAATCTAAGTGCTTTGCAGTGGGGTCCCTGTGTTCTGCTGCCTATTAATGGACATGGTTCAGTTTGCAAATAGGCAGACCCAGATGTAAGAAATGGGCATGCTGCTGTCCAATTTGCATAGCAAATAGAGCCTGAGAAGTGCATGAAAAATGCCCTGAACAACTATATGCAAGTTGTTGATAACTTTGGTTCTGCCTTAAGCCATGCAGGTTTCTGAGTGTCATCCTGAGATGAGATTTACAACATTCATTTTAGAGGTGTTTGTTCAGAAAATAATATCCTCTGGTTGTTCTGGGGCTTGCAAATCACTTCCTCACCTTAAAGAATTTATGACACAAAATGTATCTGAGTTCAGTGCAAATCTGGGGGAAAAAAATCGTGTCCAACACTGTAGAAGTTTTTCTTCTCTTCCCACTGAGGCTGCACAGTCCTCTACTAAGAATCATTTCCTTAGTGTCCCAGAGGATAATCTTCTGGCTTTCCACTTTGTAGATGACCATGCTGTGTGAATAAATGAAACCTGGAGGGCAGGTGTGTAGCTTCTATAGAAGCTATAGAGATGCTGTCCTTTCCATGAGGACCTTCAAAGGGGTGTTCATCCAGATTCCACTTCCCACTTCATTACTGACTCCCCACCTCCTTGTAAGGATCCCTATTCCATTCAGACTCCCATCAGGCTATGCAGTGTGGAGAGAGGAACTGTGAGGAGAGATAGAGGCAAATAATGTAATAGAGCTAAAATATTATATGCTACATCTAAATATAATATGTCTAAATATATCTAATACATTTCTACCCCTTTGCTTTTGGTGAAATTTCAGCAATAGGACTATTTACTTTCATCACCCAATTCATCATTCCCATCTCCCTTCTCCACTGACACAATTCAGGCAAACAGCAGCATCTGAAGCATGTGGGGAGAAATTACAGCATCTGTCTTTAAAGTGACCTGCTTTTCTTTTTAAGCAACTCCTGTGCCCTACCCAGGCTTGGGATGTTCTCTGCTGGATAATGTAAAATGATACTAACTGAGCTATTTATATCCCTGCAAAGTGCCTACATGATGGGATAATTAGCCATGCCATATCTGCTGGAGTGAACGATAACACTGTAAGCCATTTTTGTGTTAAGCAACACAAACAGCCATGCCTGCAGGTAAAACAGCACCTGAGCAGCTGATAGGTCTCCTGCACTGTTATTTCCAGGAGGCAGTATCTACTGGCTTCATTCATGCGTGAGGCACAGTTGTAATGTTGCCTTTTATTACCTCTTGCACTACTTGCCTTCTATGCAGGTAAATGATTTTTGCAAGCGAGCTTGCTTTGGGCAAGTGGGGGTACTGGAGCCAGTTTTGAAACAAGGGAGGTTGTACATATTTGTAGATCAGCTAACTAAAACCTGACCCTTGGATGAAAAAAATCCAAAAGCTTGGCCAGTTGGTCCCACGTTGTTACTCCTGGAGGGAGTCCAAGAGCTTTTGCAGTTTTATTTCAGAAAACATGGCCAGTATTGACCTGAAGCCATAGAAATGTTGAGTGTGATCTGTGATCCATTTAGCCCCACGGTTAGGTAGAAAGATTCTGGTTTGCTGATGAGATCATTGGCTTCTTTTTAAGTATTAGCACAGACACAGCTGCAGAGACAAGAACCTGTTATGCTCTGATTCAGTGTGCTTCAATGGTTAATCATGCTCATTAAAAAATGTTTAATATGAATTTGCTTAATTTCAATTTCCATAAATTGTCTGTTATGCCTTTCTCTGCAAGATTAAAGGACCATTTTGTATATGCTATTTTCTCCCCAGGAAGGTTACTAATACACTAATCATGCCTGTCTCAAGTCTTCTTTGAGATAAGATCAAATTCACTCCCCATAAATACTTTTCTCCATCCCTTGAGCTATATTTGTGTCTCCTCCTTACACACCCTGTACACATCCTCTTTAAAATGTCAACACCAGAACTGAGCATGCCATTCCAGTCTGCAGGAAACATGCCAGCATCAGGTGAGCAGTACCAGATGGGGAACAAAAGTCATTGCAGTGCTGGTGCATCCAAGGAATGAGCTCACCCATTTTATCACCCTTGCAAAGTATGTTGAGTTGTTCCTTTGTTGTGAACTATCAGAATACTCACGGGTTACTAGAGTTTGGTTCCTCACTTCTTACCTTTAGATCAATATTGTTGCATTTCACTCAGATAAAACCCACTTTGTTTGGATGGACCAAACTTTCAAAGCAAAATCTGTAACTACCCTTATTGAACTTTATTCATAGTGTCACCCCCTCTGATGAGAAGCAATTCTGTATTTACCTCCAGCTCACCTGTGTGATACCCCATTGGAAGGTGGCTCTCTATAGCTCAGGTGTGTAATTCTCTGGTTCTGCTGTAGGGCTGTTCTGTGTTTCATGAAAAGACAAAAGGAGTGCTGTTTAACCTTGGTAAAGAAGAGCACTGTGATTGTGGAAAGAAACTCAGAATGCCATGTAGGCAAAACATTTTGGTAATGTTATCATGCTGCCAGCTAGTGTGAAATATGCCACCTCCAAGCCTAGAATTTATCCTCTCTGTAGCCTGCAGCTGCTTTGTGTTACCAGAGATTCCTGCTACCAATTCATCTGGATTCCATAAGCAAGTCCATCCAAAATATGACAAGCTTTGGGTTCAAGTCTGTTAGATATCCATCAGGACTTTGGCTTGCAAATTATCTTAGTTCAGTTCAATGAGTTCTGACACTACAGTTCATTACCTAGGGAAGAGAACAGCTTTTCACAAAGTGGAAGCCAAATATCCTTTTTTTTTTTTTTTTTTTTTTTAATATCAAAGCTACTCTTGAAGACAGTCCTGAAGACTCTCCAGTGGTCTATAATAGCATGAAGAATGAAATGCTGTCTGTTGCATAAAAGCCATGGATTGCAGAGTGTTATCTTCTTGAATAAAGCTCCTGCCACAAAGGTGGTGTCTTGCTGGCTGTATTATGCAGAGAATAGGTGTCAAGCTTTAACAGAGCCATTTAACAGATGTTGGTAAGAATAAGAAAAGCATCTAAAGAATGTAGCTCTCTAGCTAATCTACTCCCAGATTTTTTGAAAGTGCTGTAGGTTCCCTCGTAGAGGACAGGTCATGTTACTGTAGCTGTCTTAAGTAGCCCCTCAGAAGGTGGACAGCTTCCAAGTGACATGAGGACCACTGAGGATGCGAATGGAAATAACTGTTGGTCATCAGTTCTGATGCAAATGCTCTGAGTGCTCTGCTGAGAAACCATCAGGCACAGATTCAGAACAAAGAAAAGCAAATGCTGCTTTATTAAATGCACTGTTGAGCTGCCTGGCTTTTTGCTTCAGAGTCTCTGTGACACAAGAAGAATTATGTGAATTCAGAGTATTACCCTAGAAGAATGGAGAAAAAAGCCTTACAGTCCAAGACCACAGCAACCTGTGAGAGGGGAAAACTACCTGGAACTTTCTCCTGTCCCAGTAAAGCTCTTTTTTCTCACTGACCTCTTGCACAGCTACACACATTCCTGATACTGGAGCCAGCCTCTAACTGCTTCTGCAGTTTACTGGGGTATCAATACCACGAATATGAGAGGGACTTGTTGGCCTGAAATGAGACAAAATAAGCTGAAAGAAAAGCTCCAACACCAAAGAAATAAGGGCTGGATAGAGTATGGAGGTTGAGAGCAAGGTAGGGAGGTGCTTTCTAGCAGTGTACTTACAACAGACCAGAGTGTGTGAGCCATGCTGGGTGTAACTCATATCCAAATGGGAATAGTACAATGGTGTTCAGGCAGAGAAAAAGAGGGTGGAAGAAATTGCACCCCCTCTAACTATTCTGCTTTGCCAGAAGATCAGCCTTATGTAGAACAGCCATATAGAATTATAGGGAAATATGGACATGCTTTTCTAATTCAGACTACCCCAGTCTTCAAGAAGAGCTGTTTCTGGGTACACTTCACTAAACATCACTTCACACTGCAGTTTTTCCTCCTTTTAACTTTTCTCCAAACTTCATCTTTGGCTACAGATGCTTTTTGAAACAATCTATTTTGCACCCCTCTAGCCAAATTAGAGGATTGACTGAAAAACTTCCTGATAAAAACTCTCCAGCTGTGGTTATTTACTAAATAAGAGAGGAAAGGATTAGCTTCTTAGTGGAAGCCAGCACAGAAAGTTAACTGCACCTAGCTGCTGTGCTAGATTGCAAACACTAGGTGACTGGTAGGATTCATGATTTTGGGATAATAGCAGTATTTTGGGGAATCTAGGTGTGCAGAGATTGAGTCAGTGTCAAGAAGCAAGGTAAGCTGGGAGTTCTGAATCATTGATAAAAAGCTTTTGGTCATCAAAGCCTAAAATAGCTTTGGGAGAATAGGAGTGTAGGCTGAAATGAGTCTGAGGCACTCAGTGGTGAAGTGCTATCCTCACTCTTAGCAGCAATGCATAAGAAAAGTCTTTGATATTGACCTTTCTAGGCAGTAAACAGAGGCTTTCTGAGAGACCTCAAATGCAGGGGACTACCTCTTGAAGGCATCTCTGTTCCATCTTCTGTTAGGTCTAAAGGATTCCACTGCATATCTCCATTTCTTACTATGAAGCACTTAGAGGAAGGCTGCTTTTGAAGATAGGGTTCAACTCTGACTTGAAACCTCTAATCAAGCCAGGGTCTGCAGGGAGATTCTGTTCTCAGTTATCTCTGTGGCAATGGAGTAACTTTATCACAACCAGCTGACAGAGTAAGAGCAGAGTGGTGGGCTCTATGTAACTTTGTCTTCTAAATAACCTTCCTTGCACTGCTACTAAATCACAACATTCCTTTTCAAAGAGTATCTGAACTCACTTCCCTGCAGAAGAGCAAAATCTAGAGTATTTCTGTTTATTGCTTTACTCAGTTCTGCACTTAATTAAAAAGAAATAAATAGAGAAAATAGCCCAAATATTCAAAAATAAACTAATTTTGTGAACACTGCACCATCACTCTCAATTCACAGCCAGAAGGGGTGGGAAAAGAAAGTTGTTTTTCTTCTCATGTTCTGCTTTAGGTTTGAGGGTGATGTCTTTACTTTGCAAAGTGCTGGGGTTATGGATGATGGTAGAACAAATTCTGTTTTCTATTCCTAATCTGCTTGTCTGTAGCTAACTGCAAATTTTACCCTCACCTGCCTGCAACAATTTCTGTCTGCCACATGAACAGGGTTACCCCTTCTAAGCATTATAGATCCAGCAGTCAATTCCCAGATCTCTGGGAATTCTGACTCAGTGAACAATATTGTATGTGACCTTTTACCATTAATAAGAATTTTTGTTGGCTCTTTAATACATTTTTTCTTTTAAATCAATGACTTTCCAGGAATTCTGGTCAAAAGCAATCACACTTATCAAATCCATACTTTGTTTCTTGCCTGTTTCAATTTCTTGCCATTACCTCAAACTCCTGCTGTTTTCAGAAAATGTGAGCAAAACTTTGTGCTTCTTAAGAGAGACTTTCCATCTTACACACAGTGTAAGATCTTGTGGAAAACAAAGATCTGAATATTCCTGGAAGGTAACTAAGTTTGGACAGGCCCATAACAGTAAAAAATTGTCAATAAGTCTTCCTTTTCAAGCGAGCAGAAAAACTTGTTTAAAGCACCTTCCATCTTTGCAGGCATTTTCCCCTTCATAAACCTTGAAGTGCTACAGCAAAGCTGGAGTTGTTGGTGTACAGAAGCCTGCCTGTCACTTATGGAAAACTCAAATTTCATATATCAAGGGCGTGTGTGAAAATTGCTTTGAGTGTTAATTGCCCAAATGATTCAGCTTTAGAAGAGCCTCTCATGTATTCGAGGATGTCTCATAGCATGCTGAGTGCCAAGCTCCAATAGAGAGACAGCTGTGCTCTGCTCCCAGATGTTTGAAGAAGATAATTCTTGCCCATCATTTCAGTACCTCTCCCAAAATGCTGAGAAATTTGTTTAATGAAGTCATTAATGCACAGTAGCACAATTCTTTTATTCTGTAAAAAAAAAAAAAATCCTCTCCCTAGAATGTATGCAAGTTTGCCTTGGCTTATAATTACAGTAGCACATTGTCAGATGAGCTGTGCTGAGGAGATAAAACAAAAGACATCAGTTCTGAAAAATTAAGACTCTGCCAATAGAATTTAGAAAGGATCAAATCCCTCTGCTTTCAAAGATGCTGTTTGTTTGCTGTGTTTGAGGTCATTTTAATTCTCCAACTTACCTATTGCAATGTGAATTGCTGTTGGAAACCTAACAAAAAGCAAACTCACTCTTAAGTCTTGGATTCAAACCTTTTCATAACTATTCTTCATTGAGATTTCTATTTTCAGCATGTTGCTGTTTGAATCAGGTGTGCTTTCCCTCTGGAAAGCACTTTGTAGCTGATGGTCCTCCCAAGCTGGTGGGAGATGCTGATGGGGAGGTTTTGGAATCTGCACACAGATCTCAGATGTGAGGCTGTGGAGCTCCCTGTTCTAATGGTGGATGAAGCAGCTGCTCTGAAACAGGGCCACAGCCACAAAAAGCTGCATAAATCTGGAGCATCCAGGGTGACTGTAGATGCTTCTCCTCTCTATGAAACTAAGTGAGGCATTGGCTTGTTCTCTATCAAATGATCCATCCAAAATGAGGACATATACACCTGGGGATGCAAATCACTCCTTGATCTTGCTCCCACTGGTGTTAATGGGTACAGTGGTGCAAAGCTTAACTTTCTCTTAGCAAAATGCATGAAGATGTATGATTTGTATTGCTGGCTTGTCCTGAGGCTGGAATATGAAATTCTGTGGTTTGCAAGGTAGTTTCAGAGAGGTGCTGTGCAGCCAGGGTATGTCCTGCAGAGTAAACAGGACATGGATTGTGGATATAGAGCAGCAAGAAACTAGAATTCCCAGGCAGAAGCATACAAGCAGAGACAAGCTTTCTGCCAGGCTTTGGAGATTTTTTATTTATTTTTAAATATTCAGATAGTGCCTGTAGGTGGAAATACAAAAACCACTAGAAAAATAAACCAACACTTAACTATTTAATAATTCATTTGCTGCAAAGGGATGTTTCAAAAATTCTCAGGAAATGGATAATTTTTATTCTGTTGGGCTTTTCTAAGCAAATAAACTCTACTAGGCAAATGTAATTTCTCTTTTTGGGGAGTTATTTCTCAGAAAGCTTGTGGTGCCCCTGTGTTTTCTATAAGCTAAAGAGAAACTTCTAAAGGTCATTTCCTAGCCACAGTGGGACAAAAGAATCATGCCAATTTGTTGTTGGGGCAGAGAGAACTAAAATGTGTGTTTGATTGAACAGGGAAACTTGCTGATTCTGTATCATGATCTAGTGGACAGAGATGTGCAGGAAATCATTTTGTATTTTTCATAAGCTATCCCACTGTGTGCTTAAGCCAATAAGAGGCACATGTCTCAGCTGGAAGTTTTAACTTGCTTAGGTAAATCTGGAGAAGCTTCTGCTTTTAGCTGTAAAGTTTCAGGTTTCTCTATGACCAGTGGTTTTTAGGTACCAGCACGTTGTATAACTACAAAAGTTCTCACCTTTGTGAAAGACAACAGAGCACCCACCTTCTTATTGTTAGAAATCATTGAACTTTACCTGAGATACAGGAGATTTTTGTGTTACCTGCAGAATCCAAAGGGTTTTCTGGATTTCTTTGGAACCAGCTTTAATTAGGAAAGCCAAAGTCAGCTTGGACAATGCCAATTAAAATAAAATGGATGAAATGAACATGCAAATGGACTACTAGCTACAGAATGTACCCAGCTGCATCCTTATGCAGCCTTGCAGTGAGAGCTGATGCTTTAATTCTCTCAAGCTTTAATGAAGAATATTGGCTGAGAGTTTAGAGAGTATTGGCTGAGTTAAGACTGAAGAAATACAGTCTTAAACTTGCACTCACAGCATCCAAGTGGAGAAGGCAATGCTGGGAAATGTTGAAGTTTGTTACTAAATGAAAAAACCTGTTCTTACAGGTAGTCTGGATAGTGACTACAGAGCATTTTCTCAGGGGGTTAATTTTACATAATAATACCAATAAAACAAAACTGAGTGCTTGGAAGCTGTGAACTCCTACCTGGACTCAGAGCTAGGCAATGAATGATTATATGTATTTTCCCAGCTCCACCTTAACCCAGTGCATGTAAAGGGGGAGGGCAAGACCTGGGAAGACAATGCACTAGAAAAATGATTATTAAAGTGATGCAAACACATTCCATGAATGTTACTGGGAAGGAAAGATAAAGCAAAAATATCATTATGCCTTTGGGTAACACTGACAAACTTCAGTGTACAGCACAGAACAGCTGGAAAACATAGTTGTAGCTGTCATCTGCAAACCTGCTGATGGTGCCTCAATCCCACTGTCTACATAATTGATAAAAATGTTAAACAACACAGACT